>JAVLVB010001216.1:2991888-3006478 GCA_032876305.1 Orestias chungarensis | reverse complement strand
GCCTGGTGGTCCAGAAACACCAGAAGGTCCCTCAAAAAAAAATAAATAAAAAATAACAATACATAAATGTTATACATTTATATTAAGCGTAATAACAGATGTAAAGCTAGAAGAGAACTCACGACTAGTCCAGGAAGACCTCTAGGTCCTTCAATTCCCTGGGAAAAATTAATGAAACTGTGTTTTATTTTTGCTACAATTAATGTTTTTTTCTAAATGTAAAATAATTATTATATTAGGGAACACAAATGGATTGCATCGTTTTACGTATTACAAGGGAAATAAATGTGTCTTTATATCTGGGGTTAAAATGTGAAAAAAAAAAAAGTCTTACTTGAGGTCCTGGAAGGCCATCTCCTGCAGCCCCAGCTTCTCCCTAATAACGGCAATACACCGGTCAACAATAAACGTGAGTAAAAAAAATGTCTGTGTTTGTATTCACACCTTGCTTCCTTTGGGACCAGATGGTCCTTGCACACCTGGTGGACCAGTTTTTCCCTTAACAGGAAAAGAGTTGGGACTTTAACACTTGAGGAATATTCAAAGTATAAATCTAATAAAATGAACCAAACTTCATCTCACAGCTCTGCCAGGTTTCCCTACTCCTGGGGAGCCAGGATTTCCTTTCTCTCCTTTGGATGCTCCCACAGCCACACCATCACCCACCGCTGAGCCACTGGAGGAGCAGCTAGCACACGAATCTCCCTGGCAAAACAAGCCCAAACCATAATACACAAACTTTCAACAGGAGGTCAAAGTGGTAATAGAAGCAGTTGGATCCAAAACATGTCAAAATACAAACTAAACACTGATTATAAGAAACAGTTTTTTTAACTCACATGGAAATTTCTTAACATTTCATCAAAGTTTTTTGATATGGCAGCATTATTAGAGTTATGATAGATGTAATTTCACCTTCTCTCCCTTCAGGCCCCTTGATCCATCTTTACCAGATTCTCCAGGCAGACCCGAGACTCCAGGGGTACCATTCAACCCCCTCTCTCCTTGCTCTCCTTGCTCACCCTATTTAAAACACAGCACATACAACTAAACGCACAAACAGAAGCTGTGGACTCGTTTTGTTTTGATGGGGGCCATGGTTGTTCTGTTCCAAAATAGTAATGCTGATGGAAAACGTCTTGGTGATTACAATCAGAATCAGAGTCAGAATTCTTTATTTGTCATCGCTCCACATGGGTGCAACGGAATTTCCAAAACAAACCAAAAACAAAACAGTGCAGGTAGGTAGTGCAACAATTGGAAAATAAATATAATTAAAAAATAAATAAATAAATAAGGGACTGTTCTGGTGGGAAAGTTGCAGTGAACGTGAGGCGTTCAGGGCAACAACAGCTCTTGGAAAATGAACAAAGATTAATAAAAGAAAAGGAAAACAAACTCCAGATCATTTGATTTATCTCGGAAACAGTTAAAGTGGTTCCAGCCTCAATATTTCAACAACTGTCTAGCTCCACTTTGAAGTCGGAGTAGAGTGATTCCAGTGCATAAGTTCTAATTTAAGGCATGTTTGCTTTTGTTTCTGGCCGAGATTCTTAAATTTTGGATTTGGAGTATGCTAATATAATAAGAATATAAGTGTGTACTATAAAGTTAAGCAGAAGGCTGATACTTTCATAGGGAAAGATAACTATCAATGTCTCCTTTACTAGACATACCTTATTTGGGCATTTACCTTATTTTTTAGGGTTGTTTTTCATGAACATGTGCGTGAAATCAAAAACCAAAAAAAGCAGATTTTTGTGTGTGTTCTCTTTTCATGAGAAAATCGGACACTTACCTTCCCTCCCTTTGCACCAGACAGGCCAGGCGGTCCCTGTGAAGAGTAAAGATGAGCGTTCAGTCAGCTGCAGGTATACAGAAAACGTCTGTCCGTTCAGACAGAATAACAACTGGTGGCATGAAGCTATATAGCATGTAATCCAAATAAGTGGCACAAGCCAATTGTTTTTTTGTGCTTTTTTTGTGTTTTGTTTCTTTGTTTGCTTTAGAATCCTCACATATTATGTTTGTACAATAAGCATTATTGCTGGATTTTCCCCAGGGGATGAAATCTTTCCAGCATCGTAAACTTTTCACTCATCCAGATGGGAGTTAATCTGTTTCAGTCTGTAGTGGAACAAGGAAGCAGGAATTGGCCCCAATCTTTTGGAATTAGTAAAATGTTAATTTTGTTGCCGGTAATGAATGTCAGTTTGTACATGCTGAACAGATTTTTTTTATGTGTAGGGGACCTAATCCGTGTTTTTCATCAAACCGGCTGCACATTATTCTCTGTCTAATGAGGAAAATTAACAGCCATATGTAATAAAACCAAAGCAATCCTGAACGACTATCACTCACATCCAGCCAAGAATGATGTTAATCCAGCTCATCCATAGGATAAAATTGGGCTTTAGCCAGAAACGTAGACAAACACAAAAAATAATAAATAAATCAATCAATTTCCTGGAGGACGGTTATACCTGTTTGCCTTCAGCTCCAAGACCTGGAAATCCAGGGGGACCAGGAGGGCCAGTTTCACCTTTTCTTCCCTCAGGCATTTTGAGGCTGGCTGGTTGGATAGCACCATTTGACGACTCGCAGATGCCACAGTCGCCCTAGGGATGGACAAAGAGCTGAAGTTATTCTGCATAACAACAACCTTAAATAGGTCCTGACACAATAAAACACTCACCCTCTCGCCCTTTGGGCCAGGTTCTCCAACACCAGGCTTTCCTTGATCTCCCTGGTAAATGAGCATAACAATATTTTAGATTATTATAGGTTTAGAATTAAAGTATGAAATTATCATAAAAGATATTCACTTAAATAAATAAAAAATTCAACAGGCATGTATAATGAGATTGTAGTAATCAAACCAGCACAGTTAAGGGTTACTAGATCTGTAACAATTTGCCAAATAAGGACATTGTTTAAGGAGGAAATCTACTTTTTTTAGTTTTTAAATAAGGAGCTCTTTTCTCGTTTCTGGCTGAAATATATTTGGAAACATTTTACAGTTGCCTGACATCTAATGTTCAGGTCCTTATAGCTGTAAGGTTTTACATAGTATTGTAGGCCTTTCCTAAAATAACCTGCTAGACTAGGTGACACGACAACCATTGAATTATGCTAGGTTAGATATTCCATCATACTTGTCTAATGTGTCACCAGGTGGGTCTAACACCAGCTTCCAGCATTAATCTACTGTATTGTAGTTTATCTGTAGTATAACTATAGGCAGTGAAGACCGGTATATAAAACATAATTACTTTGGGGATTACTTTTAACCTTGTTTTATAGTTTCTTAACTTCAGTATATTTTACCATGACAATCTCATCTGTTAGGTTAATGCCTGATGTATGGGCTCAGAGATTTAGTTACTTAAGTGCATAATTTTCAGGTATCTCTTCCACTAACAATAATGTGCAAAAAAAGATCCGTATCTAACAGTTTAGATAGGAATGCAAAGGAGTCTTCATAAAATTAAGAGCATTGCACTTTCATAAAATAGAGTGAATACAAAATGCAGTTTTAAAATTCAAAGGAAATGTATTAAATCGATCAAAAGAAGAAAGCAAATCTAAACAAATTTTGACTCTTTGTGGACAAGCAAGTCCCTCAGACTGAATACTAACTGTGTCCTGCATAGAAACAGCAACTCAAATATTTGATTGTTCAGTATGAATGGTCTGTTTATGATTATGCCAGAACAGCTTATCCAATTTAAAAGTCCAAACTTTAAATAGGAAACTCCAAAACCTCCCTAAACACTGGAGGCCACGCAGTATTCTTTAGGATTTTAAGTTTACAGAGCATTATTTATGATTCCATCAGTTGAGGCAAGCAGCATTGTTTTTTATCAGTTGTCAACACAATTATGTCGCATCTTCTTTTTCTAGGACATGCAGAAACAGCACTGTAGCTAACTCTAGTGGTAGACATGCAACAATGTTCTCTTAAGCACCAAATGTCACCCAATTAAGCTGTAAAGCATTTAAAAGTGCTTGTCAGGGCTTAGAATATTCTGTATTCAGAGAGTGTCAGGGCATGTATTTCTGATAACGGCATATACTTAAACTATTATTTTTTAAAGTTAGACTAACAGAGAAGCATTGGTAAAAGAGGGGCAGAGGAGCAGTGGACCTTTGTTACTCGAAGAATAAAAAGGAAAAAAAGCAATCAAAAATCTGAAAAGCCTCCAACACCCATTTCTGGATCACTGTCAATTCCATCTGAAGCAAAATTTCCAACAAAAAAAAAAAAAGTATGATCTGTCAAACAATGGTGAAGATACCAAAAACAATAGCAAAAAAGCAGATGGACAAATGTGTTTACTCTATTTTTGACAACATTGACATGGGTTCATCTCTTAACCACTTCTCTCCTACCTTTTCACCTGTCAGTCCATCCTTTCCTAAAGCTCCCCTTGGTCCAGGTTTCCCCTGTTTGAATGCCCACATTTAATTTCATTACATCATCAGCTTGAGAATCAGGAAAAAAAGGAACCCCAACAACAATCATGTTCAAAGAACTGACGCTGGACTCACCGGCTTTCCGTCAGCTCCTGTGTTGCCTGCATTACCCTGCAGGCAGGCAGAAAAAAACAAAACAAAAACATCACTGGAATTCCCTATTTTCAAAAAAAAATTATTGCTATTTAAATTGGTTATTCACCCTTCAGAGTTAAGTTGTTACATCCTATGGGTAAAATTTGTCAGGTGTTCTTGGTTTTGAGTACCTTGGCTTTTTGCTAATGAGTGTCATGCAGAGAAAGAAAATCGCTATGGGAGACAAATTGTGGCCTTAAAATTAGTGTCCTGCTGTTATTTAGTTCTTGACGGAGTCTATTAAGAACCCTTCTCCAAAGCTGACTGGCTTCTCTCATTCAATCTATATTCTGTACTTTACTGCAAAATGTCTTCTTTCTCTGCTACCAACCTTATCTCCTTTAGGTCCAGGTGAACCCACGCTTCCTGGCTCCCCCTGGGAAGTAAAAAAAGCACAATATACAGTAATACTCTAATGAAGCTCAGGTATGTAGCACAAACTACAAAACTGCCTTTTTCAATATTTTTTATGATATAAATTTTTTTGTCAGCATAAGGAAGAATTGACTTACCTGCTCTCCTTCTTGTCCGATACCAGGCTCGCCCTTCGCTCCCTTCTGCTGCAGAGTTTCGGATGCAACACCTGGGAACAGGTTAGTTGTTGTTTCCCCAAGGGTGGGACACGTGGAACATTGTTCTCCCTAAAGCACACAGAGCACGGTTATCTTGAAATTAGCATGTTATACTGTGACATTCAAAGTTATTCATATCTATTGATTTTTTCCAATCTTATCATCCTAAAACCACAAAGGTTAGTGAGTGATTTTTGGGGATATTGTGTGATAGTTTGTTAAATCTTTACTGCTCTGTACTACCACATATGAAGCATTTTGGGGTTCAGCCTGATCTTTTTTTTTCCCCTTTTTTACAAAATAGCTACAATCAATCTAATTAGACTGAGCTAATTTGATTGCTTGTATGTTCTACTTATATCATTATTTGAGCAGAAACAATAAATAGAACAATCTGTCCAATCTATAGGCCCTTTGGCCAAAGACTAGTTTGCAGACCAAGTCTTGTCTTTTCACCAACATTGAAAATTTTCCAAGTCTATGCTAAATGGATTATTGCTTCTCTTCTAGATTTATCATAAGATTTCCTTTTTGCATATGAAAGATAAACTGACTGGGTTTGAACGCATGGCAAACATTCCAGGTCTTTCTTTATCTGTGAAATTAAGTCAAGAATAATTCTCTTTCTACAAATATCCGCCACTTTCGTTTCATCACATCAGCAACCACGTGATACACCTCTAGGATTTTGGTTGTAATACAACAAAATGTAAGTCAAAATTATGTGAATACACTTACAGAAGATGGGGGGAAAAATACAAACAAAATGCCTCTTAATAGCTGAATCCAGTTGATTAGCTTGAAACAGTCTTTTAATAGGAAGAGTCAAAAAGCTTGGTTGAGCAATTAGGAAGCTATATCTGCCTAACAGCTTAATAGCCTCTGACTTAAGGCTCTGAAGCAGAATTCATGTGACTTCAAGCTTTAGACTGACACCACGCCAACCTTTTCTCCCTTGGTTCCATCTGATCCTGGTTCTCCCTGCCAAAACATAGGAAAAAAAACACAGACATTGAAATGAATCCCAGTTTGCGTGTTGATCTTGTCTCTGACCATGTCATTGAAATTGTTTTGGTCACTGCAATTAGACAGATATCAGGTTATACCAGTAATGTTTGAGTTTAGGTTGATTCTGGAAGAGCAGCGTCGACTTAAGCTGACTGGCTTTCATAGTTTAAGAGCACATTACATATGAGGTTCCTAATGTGGGAGTTTGAGTGGACTTTTTTTTTGCATTTGTGCAGTTTGGTTCAGCTAGTTTTGCGTGCATATGCTCTGGGAGAGAGTGTTCATGCAGTGCTGATGTTAGCATATCTGAGGAATGCAGATGAGCTTGTATAGGTCACACTTGAGCAGAATATGAATTAACTACAAATTCAAATGATAAAGTATAAAACTCCATACCTTCTGTCCTTCTTTACCATTTGCACCTTCAACACCCTGATAAAAAGAAGAAAAGACAGAAGTAAAACGAGATTGTCGGATGTTCGGATGTTGTTACGAGGAGGCCGAAGTCTAACGTCTGTAAAAAGTGTGTAACCCTTAAAATATTTATTATCACTTTTGCTTTCACTTAATGTTACAAACACAGATTCTTACTGATCTTAAGTAAGTAAGGCCTGCAGTTTTTTTTGTTAAAATAATCTAAACTATGTTTTGTTCTCTTGAATAGGTAGAGCATCAACTACTACTACCTCACAATCTGAGAATAATTTGATAACCCTGGCACTGATTGTAAGGTGGACAACTACTTAAAAGAACAAACAAACAAAAACAACAACCTAAGGTTTAATCAGGTTGAGAGGATTCCCACAGCTTTCAAAATGGACTTGCAACTCTTTCTGGGCTAAGATATCAAGACATCACCACTTAAAGTGTTTTTTTTGTGAGATAGGGAAAGGTTTTACTTAACTTGTCTGATTATATAGGTCTAAGACTAATCAGATATGGGGATCACAAGTAAAACTGTGGTCGTTAATTGTTTTGTTTCTTAACTTTTTCTGTAGGTTTTCGCAACCAAGTATGGTGGTGAGATGGTAATATCGCCATTTGTCATAAGGCCAGGTTGGTTTTCTCAGTTTTTTTCATTTAAATTAAATAATTGGGAAACAGATTTCTTTATTAAATCAAGGTATCATTCCTGATATCATCTTGTAAAAGACATAAACTCTAACAAGAACTCTAACAAGAAATAAATCAGGAGGCAAATACTTTTTACCTCTGCTTTTCTGTTGATCTACCTTGTTCGCTCTCGACCTTAACCAGGTATGACCGATGGATGCAGGTACTACGGGAAATCATTTTCGCAAAAAATCTCATAAGGCTAAAGATTTATATTCTATCACCCCTCCTCTACAAATCATTTGCTATTTCACCTGCTGGAGTAAGTGGGAGTTATAAAAGAAGAAAATAAAAAGACAAGAGAAAAGCTGGCAGCGAGTAGATTTTGGTCTCACTAGAGAGACACAATCAAATACCCTTGCCTTGGTGACTAAACTTTTGACAGCATATCACGTCTTCTCCCCCTTAAGCTGTTGTAACGCTGCAAGAATTACAGGGCCAATACAAACCCAAGGTGGAAGTAAATGCTGTGCTTTTTCTCAGAACGATAAGATTAAATATACATGCTATGACACGAGCGCTCAGGGTTCAATTGTCAGCTACAACTCAAACCCTATCGACAACTGTAATAAAAAATGCGGAGAGATCATAAAAATGTAAAACGGAACATTCCGGCAGGTGCGGAATACATTACAAAGCAGTGAAACCGATGTACTTACAGGGAGTCCTCTCTCTCCTATTCCAGGTAATCCAGGCTCTCCTTTAGGGCCGGGCTTCCCTTGCAAGGCCACCGTGTTGGTAATGTCTTCTGGTAGCACCGGACACACTTCGCACGGATCGCCCTGACGATTTGCCACAAATTAAACGTACAACATGTTGATTACAGTCCATAGATATGTAGATAGAAAGGATGAATGCACTGCTTATGTGGCATTAAACCTTCTCTCCTTTTGAACCCCCTGGGCCTCTTGGTCCCTAGGAAAACAACAGAATCCCTGTTAAACACTGATGTATCAGTTCATTATTACTGTACAGTCTACTGGAAGCTGACAAAGAGTCAATGGCTATCAATCAATGTTTAAAAGAGTCTCTCACCGGGTCTCCTGGTAATCCATCTCCTTTAGGTCCTATGTCTCCCTAAATATAAAGAAAGTTGATAATGAATACAGTACAGCAACACAAAGCTCAGATTGATCTTCTCAATGAGGTTGCTTTGAGAACAGGCAGCAAAAGTGAAGTCATGAATCCACAACAGATTGGGAAAAGTTGGGCAAGGCTGTTCCTACAAGCCCAGCTCCATTACCCTTGTTCAGTTACCTGTCTGTACCAGGTGCTCGAACTGTGTTTATAGGACCTTGTGATAAGAATAATCTTTAATGTTTAACATTGAATGTTAAATTGAGAGTAAAGGTATAGAATAAAGAAAGGTATTAGAATAGAATAGATTGTCTTTTATTGTCATTATACACATTGTACAAGGAGATTGGAGTTTTAAGTTACTTTTTTAAATTTAAATTTAATTAACAACAAACAAATTTAATAACATCTTATTTTCTTTACTTCGTAAACAAACGAATTGTATTAAAACTCATTTTATGTCACAATTTATGTCTTAGAAGATTTGTTGCTATTTTACTGTTAGACTTGTTAAGAGATCTTGCAGCACACACTATCACAACGTTATGATGTGAAATTAAATTTCTTGATAAAATAAAGTCTATCTTGTGACAATTATTTTAAACCCAAGACATTAAGATAAACTTTTTTTGTTTTAAAGACACCATCTATCTGTACTTGAAACTCTTATTTTTTTAGTAAGACAGGAACAATGTTTGTGTGACTGCTTCTTGGCAACTTGAAGATGTCACTATTTTATTTATTTATATGTTTTGCATGGAAACGTTTTCCACTCAGCAGAAAAAGAAAACAGTGTCAAAACAAGAGTCTACTTAGGCCCTGTAGGAAAATAGTGCTGTTTTTCTTTGTGAAAACACAAATATAGTGTTTTTAATACTATGTTGTATTTTCATTGTTATCAATTACACTGTTTTCAACCATTATACTTTCTCAAATTTTATACATTTTAACCCCCACTGCACCTGTCCTTCATCTATCCATTCTTTTAGTTTATTATTATGTCCTATTGTTTTCTATAGATGTCCTCTGGGCAATTATGTTGCTGTCAGTTTGATTTCCAGGACCCTCTTGAAAATGAGATCCAGATCTCAATGGAATTTTACCTGGTTAAATAAAGGAAATTTCTCTAATATTCTGAGTTTCAATTTTTGCTCATCAGCAACTCATTTTTGTTTGCACTTTTGAGTCCTTTCTCTTCAAATTGATAAAATAAATGCGGTATAGATCATTTTCAGTAAATGACTGGTAAAACCTAGTCAATCAAAGGCTCTGGGACTATTTAGAACTATTTTATTTTTATTGTTATAGATATAGCTTTTTTGTTCCATCCTAATATTACTGATCCTCAGAATAATGGCAATATAACATACTGATTATAAGAATAAGTTCAAAAAATAATTTTTCAAAAGCAAAGGCTGACCAAACTAAGATTGCTTCATAGGGAAAAGTAAATATTACCCTAGATTAATTATCAATTAACTGTGGATAATGACTTTTTTGGTTAAATCTCATTTGCTCGGACGAGATCTCATTAATGATTCTCTTGTAGAATCACTGAAAAATAAATCACAGAAATAGAATCTGTCTGAAAAGATAAAGTATAGTAAATATAAGTCAAAAAGAAATACGTAGTGCTTTGCTCTGATCTTAAAAAAATAAAAATAAAATCAGAAGGGAAGCAAACTTATTTAGATCTACCAATCAGAAAGGTTTTTGTTGTACAGATTTGGAACTCAGGAAAAACACCTTGAGAGCCATTATAAAAATTAAAAATAAAGTTTCTTCAAGACCTCATTGAGAACAACATTTAAAGCCGGGTTTGTGTTACTTGCATAAGTGAATGTCAAGAGAGGGTTTCAAGACTGAAAATACTGTTGAGCTAAAAGTGTCATGTCTCATGAAAAAAAAGCAGATACATACTCTGTGCACTGATGACATAAAAGGCGCGCCTTTGGAAATGTTTTTGCTCAACTACATCTGGTGTAAAACTAACGAAGCATTTGAGGAAAAGAAGATGAATGATAAAATCCATAATGAGTTTATGACTTGGCGTTGATTTGCTGCTTTTGGAGCAGTGCCATAACGTCTTGCTTTACGTCAACCAAGGAATGAAAGAGTTATGCCGCATGACAATAAAAAGAAAAAAAAAATTAAACATAGGTTACCTTCTTTAAGGAGACAGACACTTTTTTTCACACTACACTATACCGTTACAAAATACCACAAAATGAGATTGTTGGTTGGAGGATTTAATGACTAATGCACCTAAATGCCTTAGAGGTTAATCACAAACCAGTAAATCTTGTTCAAATGTTACTAGAACATGTTCTTTTGTGCTTTAAAAATGTAAAGACTAAACCTATGACATATTAGTGTGTCTAAAGCTACTGTACATTTCTTACTACATCCGATATAAATCCTCCAAGTAGGAATTTAAGGTATATGTCAAAGGTTTGTTTCAATGTACTATAAATTAGTAAAGTAGTTTCATTTCCTGCCTTCTCCTTGGAAATGGTGTCTTCCTGTTTTATTTTTAACATTTTGGATGTTCAAATGTATGAATGGGAATGGTTTTATTGATCAGCACAATTGTTATTTACAGCAAATCTGAATAAATAGTTTTAGGTAAATATATCCTTTTGTTTGTACTGTTTTTCCTTAGAAATATATATATATATATATATATATATATATATATATATATATATATATATATATATATATATATATATATATATATCAGTGTTCTAACCTTTGTTAAAAATTTGTGCAAATGCAAGTCAATTTTTATTTATCTTTTAATAATAAAAAACAAACAAACTACCTTTTCACCTTTACCACTGCCAGGTTCCCCAGGAGGACCCTTTAAGGTAAATAAATTGTTATTGGTGAGTTCACTTTTATTTTTTCTTCACTAAGTCGTTATCAGTGAAAACTGCTCTCACCGGTGGACCTGGCTTTCCAAATCCTGGCAGACCTGGAAGTCCAGGCTTTCCTGGTTCCCCAGCTAACCCTTCAGGACCCACTCTACCAGGTGTGCCCTGGAAAACAAGTTCAGAACAGGTTCTACTAAATCCAAACTGGACTGAAGGAATGTGACAGACAGGCTGATGACAGAAAGTCACAGACTTAAAGCATACAAACCTTCTGTCCCTTGGGGCCAACCACACAGATAGACCCTGCTCGACCCTGGGAAATGGTGACAGACAGAGAGGAGAGTGACATCATCAGTGTGTTCTGGGAGGAATGAAACCAGCTCTATTGGTGCATATCTGTAAATGTTCTGTAAGGAGGAAAAATAGCTGGTTTCTTCATAGAAATGCTCAAGAGTCTTTTAGATTTCCCTAATGTATTTAACATATTTCAACAGGGGAAAAATAGACAGGGTATGATAAAGCCTATGAGATGGATTGTCGTCAGTGGTGCATGTGATATTTTCTGCCTGCCTGATTCAAGCCATGTCAACGAGCACACTCATCTTCAGAATGTCAGATGAATGGGAGACATAAAAAAATAAAAAAATGTATTCTAGCTGCAACAAGCACTTAGCTTGGAAAACCACCAAATGTGAATATATCTGATGCCAAAAAAAACTGCAGGAATCTCTCAGAGGCAGTGAAGGCTGTAATTTGTTCTTCAAAAGTTTTCATGCGTTCACGGGCCCATTGCATTGTTCGGGGTAAGATTAAAAGGTTTAAGTCTTCCTGAATAGACAGATGCCCGTGTTAGAGACAAACGGCCAAGTTAATGAGGCGGCATTGATCGCACAAGCTTTGTTGCTCTAGCCTAATCTAACAGGCATTAACAGGTTGACTTAACGCAACAGGAGCAGGCAGATGTCAATAAGAGCCCGGGTTTAAAGAGTGGGTTTACCTAGCATCCGCTAAGGGCTGATAAACGTAACCACACAACAGAATGAGTGAGCATTTCTTGGAGATGTGGCCTCTTTCTTTGTACTATTGCAAAATATATTTTTACCTTAGGACCTGACTGGTCTAGCTGTGTTGAAGAAAACAAACACAAACCACGTACATCATTCCCCGGTGTTCCTGTCAGGCCTTGTGGACCGATCTCCCCTTTCTGACCTTTCTCTCCCTGGACAACAGAATGAGAGGTTACAATCTAATTGGATAATCATTAGGGGGTTATACCTTGATTATTAATCACCAAAATTTTCTTCAACTGTTCACCTTGTACCCAGCTGCCTGACCCCAGTTGGAAGCTGTTCTCTGTGGAGGCAATCAGTGGAGATAAGACCAAGATCAATGACTTTGCTTTAAAAGAAGAAAAGATGCACACACACACAACCTGGAGCATGGCAAACCTAGAGAGCAGTCAGTAGCTTGCATGGATTAACTCAAAGAGGCAATTGGCTTAATTACATTTACACATTCAGAATATTAGGAAAAGGAGTTGGCATTGTTTTTTGCACTTAATGTACTCGATAAAGCACATGGATGCAATGCACATAATTCCAAAACCTGCATTCTGAATTTGAACCACAGTGGTGGTAGTATTATGCTGTGTTCAGCAGAGACAAGGTAGGTATTCCAATTTGATGAGAAGATTGATGGAGCTACATATAATAAAGTATTGTAGGAAATCCTAATAGACACAGTTTAAAACATGAAATTGTGATGGCGGTTCACATTTCAGCAAAACAACTTTAAACATATAACCAAAGCTAAATTGCATTTCAGTATTCACATATCAGAATGGGCCGGTCCAGGCACACATCTACATGCTATTGAGAAACTGTGAGTTGATAATTAATGCTCACACTCTCCACCCAGTATTTTGCAAAAGAAGAATGAGCACAGATTTCAGTTGCTAATCATTGCAATTGTGTTCATAATAGATTTAAAAAATAAAATAAAATAAAAAATCAGCATCAAAGCATAAACTAGGGGAAGTGAATACAATTGCACATCTCCTTTTTTACTTATTTTGGTTCATAAAACCATTCTTTAAATGCAACATCCATTACCTTTTTATTCTGTGGTTGTAAGTTGCCAGATCTAACTAAAATGTTTAAGGGATGTAAATATTTTTAAAAGATATATGACATGCATATTAGGGAGGGGCAGTGTATGATGTAAATTCCTCTTCCATCCTTACATTCTTGTCCTTGCATACAAATACATAGTTAATAACTGTACCATTTAAAAAACAACATGCAAAGACCAACACTGTTCCAGCGGTATAATTAATACTGTGGCTGAATGCCTGAATATGAAGTTCTGCATAAAAATCAACCCTAAAGTGCTAGAAGGGGTTATCTGGATTGGAAAGCGCTGGGACGTGTCACTCTAACCAGACGCTGACATTCAGGCACTCACCGGATCGCCTTTCTCCCCCTTTTGGCCCTTGGGTCCGTCTGTGCACTGAGGTTAGAGACAGTTGGTTGGCACAAATTATCACAAAACACTTTGGCAAAAGGCAAAATTCTAGCCAATTCTATCTCACTGTATGCAAAGCAAAAAAGAAGGAATGACATACAGCATGAGCGTTTTCTAAGAAAACAAAAAAAACATTTACTTACTGGACCTGAACAGCCATTGTCCTAAGACATAGAAAGATAGAGAAAATGGATGATTGCTTTCAATTGTACCATTGAATCTGGATGGTGAATAGTGCTACTTAGTGCAGCCTTAAATGGATTTAATTAATGTCCATTAATTTGTTTACTTGAATAAAGCTTTACATCAAATTACACAGACATCTTTCATACTCACCCGGTCACCTTTTTCTCCATTTAATCGCACACCAAAGTTTGATACCTACAACAAATAAGGATACATAGTAACAGACCTATTGAATTGAACATGGTCTCATGTAAACAAATTCAAGTAAAGATCAGTGATCCGTACATGCTCCTCCTTGCTCAGGAGTAAACAACCAGCACACTACAGACGGACATCGAGAAAAAACTAAATTGATATAAAGAAAATTAGGTCTTGCAGTTTCTTTTACCACCTGACAGTGGCACTCTTGCACAAAATTGGGCTCCTCAAACTCTCCCTGTTGCTGCATAATGCAGCTAAAAAAGGATGAGCTGTATGCAATTGGGGACATACACAAGTCACACAAGCCGTACACAAACACACACACACACACAGACACACACACACACACACACACACACACACACACACACACACACACACACACACACACACACACACACACACACACACACACACACACAC
>JAVLVB010001216.1:2937469-2974714 GCA_032876305.1 Orestias chungarensis | reverse complement strand
GGGGGGGGGGGGGGGGTGTTGAAAGGTAAGAAGGTGAAAACACTAAAGTAAGTAAGAAGAAAGAAGAGAAAGAAGGACAGAGGGGTACGACTAGGGACCGAAACAAATGCATACAAATTTTGGCCCATAATAATGAATCCACTACAAAGTATGTGGGTGGAAAAACTGATGAAGAAAAGATGGGGGAAAAAATGTGACAGAAAAAGCCACAGACAGAGAGAAGAGACAGAAAAAGCCGTGCTCAGAACAGAGTTGTTTTGCTGCCGATAAGCGACAAAAGCTGCAGGGCACAAAACCACTCAGAAAACTATTGACTTTTTTAGTTGGAAGTGCTGAAACATGGCCTGTTACATCCAGGGTTATTAAAAAAACTAAAACTAAAATTAAAAACAATAAAATAACGTCTCAGAAACCCAAAAACAGACACTTGGCTAGAAGAGATTACTCAGATTGTACCAGAAAGAGTTAGATTTCAGAAAAAAACTAAATTACTCTCATTTTCGTAAAAAATGTAACAGCCATAGGAAAAAAAGAACAAAAGAGGACTTATAACATGAAAGGATGATAGATCTCTAGTTGAAAAATCAAATATCCACCGGGGGAGGCCAGAACCTTTATGCTGATTCCTAACTGTCTGGTGATCAGTGGCTGAAGCCTCAGTCCAAGTCACGGCTTACTAGCAGGAATGTTAAACAGAGAGTATCTGGGGCATGGGAGAAGAAGACTCTGTTTGAAAGCGATAGCTGACAAATGCTTTTACATGCGGTCGATTTTTCCTGTTGCTAGCCTGCTTTGTTTTGATATTTTTTTTTTTTTATAAAAAAGTAACAATATAAATGCCTAACAAGCATCAGGGTTGGTGTACTTTTTCCATCCCCAAAGGATGGACTATTTTAAAAGCCCTCTGACATTTGCAAAAAGTTAAATCAAATTTTTATCTAAATTCAATTGAAATCTCTATGCTGAGACCTGACTTTTATTTTCAGTCACCTGAAAACAGCTGGAAAGCGTCAACAGGGTGTTGTTCACTTGCATGATCATGGATCACAACAATGAATGTATCCTTCTTATTACTGTTTATGTGTCCTCCACCTTGCTTAAAACATGTTGTTGATATATTATACACGTTCGTAGGTGACAGAGAGCCAAAGCTGGGGAGGACATAACATTGTAAAAAACTGAACAAGGAATAAAGGAATTAGGAATAAAGAATAACATGCAAGTTACAGTTTCCTTACAAAGTATTATTTAGGTCTTCATGACCAAAGGGTTTTTTGTTGTTGCTGTAGCCCTTTCTACGTTACAGCTAGTTTATATATTTGCATCATTGTCTTTCTTGTACATAGGCAACCATACCTCAATGCATTGTCTTTCTTGTTATTGTGATCAAGTTGTGGGGCATTTGTCTCCACTTCCTTCTAGGGTAAGGCAAATCTGTCCAGTCCAGAAGCAATCAACAGTTTCTCCAGCAGATTCTTGGTCCTCCCAGAGATCTCGTCCCGAAAGGCCATCATTAAAATAAACTTCATATTAACTCAACTTGCAGACTCATGGTTAGCCGTCCAAGCTGTAAATTATAACTCTCATCCATGGAAACCTTAAAGGAGAATTATTATGTCTCTAAGCTGAGTCCAGCAATCATACAGAGGAACCTCATTTTCCTCCTTCCATCGAACCTCAGTCTCAGACACTCAAGACTACTGAGACCTATGGTTTTAGGCTGAGTTCTTTCTTAATCACATCAGAGCAGCGCCTGCAAAGCACCCTCACTGCAAATTAGTTGCAAGTCTTTTTACTTTTTTCTTGAAAGGGTACGTCACAATAATTTAATTCTAATTTGTTGGGTAACTATCTGCACTTTTAGATGGTGCTTTGTTGCTCTTGTTAAATTCATGTAGCATTGTTTGGTCCACCCATGGATAAATCCGTGTACCAACTCCAACTTTACCCATGATCATGCTTAAGGGTAGTAAACTATTAAAGTTACAAGTTAAAAGAAACTGTGATTCTAATCTTTTATGATCCGAAACGATCAAGTCTGATAGTAGGCGTGTATGAAGAGCAGTCAGGTTTGTTAACACCTATGGATGTATTAACTCAGGACCAGCCCACTGGCTCTTTATGCTTAAAACTCTGTATAAGAATCTTGCAATTGTGATGGTTAAAGGATCATTTTCTGTGGGATTGCTGCAGTCTCCTCTTATATGCACAAGCGGCTGAGCACTGGTGTCATGTCATTCATCTCTTCACTGAGTATTACCATTATTGTGCAGGCCTGGGTAAGTCAATTCACATGCTATTACGCTGTCACAGAGACCGCAGTCTAAAATGATAGACATGAATTTTTCTTTATTATCTAACTGACTACATTTATAAATAGATTTTCCAAATTATAGATAAAATCCAGTGCTAGGTATGTGGAGCAGTCTCCCATTTCCTTTCCACAACGCTTGAGTGCAAAACAAAAAATATCTTTAAATGTTGTTTTGATTTGCAACACATCCTGGTTTTTAAAGACATGACAGTTTATTTCTTAATGTTTTTTTTACTGCAAAATCTTCTCTGTGAGACTTTGACAAATAATATTTGTGACTCTTTTAGGACAACACATGCTTTCAGTGAAAAGTGTGTTGTGCAGGCAGATTTATATTGACGCAAGTTTATACATCAGATCCAGAGACAGAGTAATAAAACACTTTGTGCTCTGAGGTGACCCCTTTGGCTAATAATGAAAATATCTAGTTTTACAAGTTAATGGAAAGTATGGAGAAGAGGGGAAATAAAATAATAAAACAAAAAAAAAACTCGTAAAAGGACTTGCTGAAAATATCAGACGTGATCTACAAGTAAAACATTTGTAAAACCCGAAATGTACTAAGATATACCTACAAATCTGATACAAACCAACAAGCTTTTTGTTTCATTTACCGACTAAAAATTGTGCCTACAAATAAGTTTAGAGCATCTTAAAAAACGGAGCTGCTTAAACCTCATTCCGATTTATCCTTTTTTTTTTTTTTTTTTTGTTACTAGCAACTGCATCATGCCTACTAATTAAGACATCACTCCTACAGATTCTGCCAAGGCAAAAAAGTATGAAATTTCATCATGTAAGCTTGCTTTACAACATAGATTTGGTTAAAAGCAGAATAAATTTAATTTAATAAAATAGGATGGTAAAATTCTGTTTTACAAGCCAGTAACAGTGGCAATTTTGGAAACTTAATCGGTGTCTGACCAGCATTTCAACATATTTATGTGATGACCTTTAGACAATGCTGAGGGTTCACAAGCTGAATGGCTAAAGGGTACATTCATGGATGAGAAAAAAAGTAAAGCCTGTCAACCTGTGCCCACACAGTGTGGGAAATCTTGCATATAATTTAAGTTTTTTGTTTTTTTTCTCTATTCCATTCCATGTAAAATGCGAACAAAACATTTGTGCCAGAGGAATTTGTCTGTTGGGTAAAAGATGCAAAACACTAAAGCAAAGAGAGAGATGTACAGTGAACTTACTCAGTCGGACGCAGAAGTGAGGCCTTGCCAAGGCGTAGGATGACAGGTCCCCGAGGGTTGCGGATCTTCCTGACATCTGTGTCTTTGAGCAAGGAGAATCGCCTCACCAAATTAAAACCTAGCGTTGGGCAAGTTCATAAGTGGGCAAATGAATAAAAAGTCAGATATTCGTGCTGTTCGAAAAGAAGTACTTAACATTACTGCATCAATTAACATGAAAATACTACCTTTCTACACAAATTTACCACACAATGTTGATTTTTATTCAAGTAATCCACAAGAGCAAAGACATGTTGTTAAAAAAAAGTTATTTATTGTAACAATCATGTTTGATATTAGTGTAGATTCATATTTCACGGGTTTAGCTCTTACTGATGAAGCTTATGACCAAAATAAATCACAGAGGTAGAAACTTATGGAAGGTTTTGTCAGATCTTCTCGATTCTATAGTTGGAATACAAACTACTGCTACTAATGCATGTTCAGAAACTTCTTGTTGTTGCACAGGAAACTGTGGGGCCATAATTTCCAAACAGAAAAGCTTTCATTTAGTGTTAAACCTGCATCAACCAGGTGAGTTTTGTAAGATTTTTGCAGTCATTCTGCAAGAACCAAGGACTGTCTACTTTAACAAGACCCAATGTTAGTTACTATAGTTTTATGGAAAGAAAAAGAACAAGAAAAGTTCTTAACCACACTTTTACCAATGTAAGCTCAACATATAAGACTTAGGCAGAAAATTCCTTTAATGAGGAAAATATTACTAACAAATAAATACTAACAATTCATATGTATTTTTTTATAATTCCACATTTAATTTCTGAGATTACGTATTTTGATGTATTTAAGTGCTAGAAATATTTGTGTACTTATTGGCATACCACATACATTTTATGTCAAAAGGCCCATAGTTACTTTTAATTCAAAGTAACTATGGTAATGTTCAATACTTATTTTAGTCTCTTGTATGACTACTTAATCGTGTCCATTTACCAGTTATGTTCTGTCGGGCCGCTCGAGGAAACTTCCAATCAGCCACTTGTAAGGATGGACATTGTACACCTGTGGTAACAAACAAGACAAGCATCAAAGAAGTAGCTCCAGAGACAAAACCCTGAACTGTGGCAAAAGAAGTCATCTGAAAACACATGTCAACAGAAACCATCAACACTTCATTCTGAGTGATGTGGACAGAGTATGTGAGCAAGATCTAACTGGCAACTTCTAACACAAATTTGAGCAGCTGAAATATTTATCAAGAAAGTAGGATAGAAGGAGCTGTTGGGGGTGAAAGAGACTTGAAATAAATGTGAAAAACAGACAGGCTGATGAAATGAAGGCAAAGCTGTGCAGAATGGCACACAACCTGATCTGACAGGTTGTCTAGCACCCGGCTTGTCTGTCATGGCAGCCTCGTTTTGATGGACATGTTCTCACCCCATTGGGGAGGTTGCCGAGTAAAGTGTTACCTGTCAGAGCGACCCATCTGACTGCAGCGCGGTAAAAGATGTAAGATATTTTAGAAAAAAAACTAAACAAAAAAAAATCTAGTACAGGTAGACATGAACCTGCTGCAACACTGTGGTCCACAGTTAATTGATCTCTTTGGGGCCAAGGACAGCAGCCCTGAGCAAGCCATTCCACCAAGCATACTTTTTTTTTATCCCCAAGAAAATCTGGGAGCAGATATGATGATGTGAAAAACCAAAATAAGACAAAGGCCTTTTCTTAAGGCTGTTCCCATCAACAACCCTTTGAATCATTAAAAGTGCTTGGTTGGTGAAAAAGATGGATATTTTAATACTTAATAGTTAATTCCACTCTTAAAGTTTTATATACGTAACAAAGTTGTTGATCTCCAAAAAAAAAATAAACGTACTCTAACAGATCTTGTTGCTTTTTTATGCCCTCTAAGTGAAATTCCTAGCGCTGCAGGTTGCAACTATCGGTTTTATTAAGACAAGATGACGGCCCACGACCTCTAGTGAGGATCGTTTTAATGGAAGTTTGGAATCTGTACAGAATTCAAAATAAAAACAATGAATAACTAGAAGCAAGATTGTGTATTACAATTCAATAATTAAATTCTGAACACATTTATTTGTGAAAATCTATTTCTGTGGAAGTTTCTTTTTGTGGGTTTCAAATAGGATTAGTACTGCAAGCAAGGAAAATTAAACTTCAATGTGTGTATGACTAATTCTAGACTAAAATGTGCTGGCAGTTTGAAAATAAATTTATTGTCATAAATCAAAAATTAACTGACCCAATATTTTCTTAATTTTACATAAATGAAACACCTGTATCTGCTGGACGGGATATATGCTGGCTAAAACACTTTTTGTTACCTATTCCCTGTAGAATATTAACTGTCTGTCCAATTTAACAGACTCTTATTTCAAAAAGTTCAAATATTAGTAAAAATAAAAACGTATAGCTAAAAAAATCCATATCTGTATAACATTTTGTCAAGTATATTTTAAATCAGAGGTTTGATTTAGTGGATTTTCATCTATCCAATTTTTTTATTGACTTTTTAGGTAATCTAGAGTGATAAAATACTAGAAGGTCAATTACTGACTTAAAGCTAATTCGAACAAAACAGCATTAGATCATCTCCTCGTTGTTAGATTTAAAAAGAATCCCTGACAGCAAAGCATTCACTTTGAAAAACAGAAAACAACCTGACCCTTCTGACATTCCCCTTCGGACACTCCCTTCACTATGCATTATGGAAAAAGTTTCTTTTTTTGTCTTGAACAAGCAGCAATACTGTTACTATGGCCCCAGAACTAAACATTTCATTTGTGACAGCTAACTTCACATCGACATACATTATGCATGTTTAAGTATGAGGCAGTGATTAATGTTTTAGGTTTTTCTTCACGTCATCAATACAATGGCTTGACATCCTGAACACTGTTCATCTGGGCTTCAAGGTAACTCAGGTTAAATTAAGACACATGTCACTTTGGCTGAAGGGATAATCTTTGATTTCCTTATATACCGTAAACTTAATGTCTGATCATTAAATTACATAGAGTACTGACAAGAGAGAGAGGTTTCGAACCCAGTATATTCTGACTTTATCACATAAAAATGTTAACAGGTTGACAGAGGAAATGGAGAGAACACAAGTTACAAAAAAGTGAAGATGGAAGTTAATAAAAATGAAGGTAATACTGACAGGAGGCAATTGATGCCTTCAAACATTGAGACTCTGTTGACCGTGGCATTCTTATTTGTGGTGAAGTCGTCAATTTCTAACAAGGTAAAGGCTTAAAGGAAACCAGTTAATCATGTGGCGGCCTAGTTTTTTTACAAGCTTTCAGCAGATTTTGATTGATCTCATCACACATTTGCTTGTCAACGTAAATAGCATCGATCTATATGCATTTAGCAATCCTATAGCTCACCTTGTTAGAGTAGAAATGTCCCAGATATAAATTGATGTTTGCTAAAAGGGGGACGAGGAGGAGGCAACGTAAAAATACAATAGAGTTGTATTTTTAACCGACTGAGTCAGTAAATGATATGATGTTGGCGCAATATAGGTGTGCACGAAGACAGCCTGCTGTGCAGTACACTGTAAAAACGTATCACTTATAGATTGTGTTACTGATAGATTTTGATAAATTGATATTCAGTGTTAAATTCTTTACTACAAAGGATATACCGAAGGTTTTACACAGTAACGAAGCAGATGAGAGAACAATTACATTTTTGCCTTGAAGTTAAATTGAACCTTTGAAATGGGTAAGGCAAGGTTTTTAAATAATTGTGATTTTCAAATAGCCTTAATGCTAATTTCATCTTACTTGTATGGCACCCTATTAAAATACTAAATTTTCTTACATTAAACTTTCTGTGTGAGTTAATAAACTCTATTTGAGGAGGTATGTAAGCCAAACTAGATGGAAATGTATGCTATATCAATGTCACTTCAAAACCCTAAATGTTTTGTTTTAGCAGTGGTGGCAAGTATTGTTACATTTGTTGTTCTCAATAACAGGATTTAGATCATGTTTTAAATTTGTTTTTCAAACAGTTCAGTAAATAA
This sequence comes from Orestias chungarensis, assembly GCA_032876305.1. Classification (NCBI taxonomy): domain Eukaryota; kingdom Metazoa; phylum Chordata; class Actinopteri; order Cyprinodontiformes; family Cyprinodontidae; genus Orestias; species Orestias chungarensis. Next base: position 2,967,138 of record JAVLVB010001216.1, on the reverse strand, counting down.
TTTCACCTCGCTGTCACCTTTGTTGGATATACTAATTTATAAACAGAACAGGTTAAACCTGTTATTGTTAGTGAATATTGTGATGAAATATACTTTTTGTAAACTCAGATTTTTGTAAATGATTGGTAACACTACAAACTATGTTATGACACAGTTGTTTTATTGGGGTAAATTTATTTACACCCTCTGAATCCCCGGTCTTACACTAGGAACCAAATCATGTTTTTTTTGTTTTTTTTCATATTAAAGTGGCACACAGGTAGTCACAGCTAAGATAGAAACGCATTATTTCAACATAAGTCAAAGAAAAAAATCCTATTTTAGGGACTTTCACAATACAAAGCACTTTAGCAGTTTGGCAGAGAATACACCTCATAATTTGAACCCCTTTTTCTGTCAAGCAGTGATCAAGGCGATGCTTTTGCTAATCACCACAAAGTTTGAGGGCTTTTACCAGCATCCTGCCATTAGCAGCGTGTAGCTTTGTAAAGACTTGGGAGATTCTGGCTCCCTTCGACCTCCTCTTTGATGGGTTGTGTTTAAGTCCTGCCAAAGCAGGTAATGATACTACACTGGCAGTCATTCAGTAAACTGCTGAGTTCCCCCCATCCCATAAGTATCTCTTGCCAGTAAAAGAAAAAAAGAAAAAAACGATCTCCATATTACATCTTTGAAGAGATAAAATACAGTTTTTGATGTTATTTACTTAGCTCTAACAGCATACAGGTTTGATGAGTCACCTGAGAGTACATTTGAAAGATTGAGTCCTGGAGTGCTGTTTTGTTGGTAATTTATTTTATTTTTTTACTATGTCTAAATAAGCATTAAAGAATAGTTTTGAAAATAGAGACACATTTTCAAATGAGAAGTTAATATTTATCCCATTGTCATAATGTTTTTTTCATTCCTTCCTGCCACCATTCCTTCCTCCCTCCCTCCCTTGCTTTCAAGTTTCTTCCAGGGATTTTTTTTTTCCTCATTCCCTAATTCATTGTGTGTTTTTCCTAACTACCCTCACACTAACATTCCTTGTGTTCTTCTTGTGGTTATGAGGGAAGACAGCGAGATTTAGAAGTTGGCCTCCTAGTCAGACTTTGCTGCTGATCAGCAGAAAACCAGAGTAAACGGAGAAGTGTTCCACACTTGAATCTGTTCAGGCAAGTCAACATATTTTAGGGAGTGAAGCATGATCGCTGAGGAACTGGGTGACGCAATAGCGTAAATAAAACCATGTTCGACAATTTAAAGGTACAATAAAATGCAGAAGGGATTTGCAGCCTGACTCTGACTTGCCCCCTGAGTTAATCTGATGGCTCAGTCAACAGAGAACATTCTAATGTTTTTCAGGGTTTTTTCCCCAAGTGATAAAAAATGCAGCACAGAGGAGTGGAAAGTCTTAAACACAGCACTGCAGGGCGATGAGCTCACTCATTTTGTTCTCCTTGTATGCCCCTGACAGGCTTTTAGTTCAAACTCGAAAGCTCATATTGATATAGACTGACTCATCACACACACACATTTACTTACATTTGACATCACTATAATGTACTGTAACAAATAGGATCACACTCTTATACATAACGTCTACGCACTGTAATTGAATTTGGCAAAGATTACCAGAAAAATGGCTAAGATGCACTGAACATGAGTCACATATCTATATATAAGGGGGAAATAAAGATGTGAACATGTTAATTTGTATCTGTTACTTTTTGCAATCAACTGATCACATTAATGCTGTGCATGGGTGAAATGTAATCTTAAATTTTTTTACTACTGAGGTAATCAAATATGAAAAGTGCTTCAACTTATGAGGACATGAGAGTCAAGGATCATTTATTCATTGCTGTTCATGGAGTAAGGACAGCATTCAAACCATTTTAACGTGTCTTCCCTCAGCTGCTATTTAAATCGAAAGTTATAAAGTTCAATAGATGTATGTTAAAATAACTCCACATATAAATTGACCGGGGGTCATTTAGTTAAACAACGGGGAGAAAACAAACAAGGATTATAAGCATACAGTATGTGTTCATTTTTTACTTGTTCTGATTTACTTACATATCGGTGCTGAAACTGTACGCAGTCAGTTGGGTCTCGAAGTAATCATATTTTGCTGTTTTGTCTGTAATTTTCCATAATAATATCGTAAAAGATAACATTGTTAGGGAAAGGCCATGCTGACCTAGTGTGACAGCTGGTAAGCCCTGAAACTCAATTGTGAGATGTTGGCTAATTTTGGTTCGTACAATTAGACACAAAATAATTATTTATTCTCACTTTACAGACTTTACTCAGGAATTGAAATCTCTCATCTTTCTTCTGACATCATCATTAATTCCTGTTTTGACAAACAAGGCTATTAGAATTCCCTGGGATCAGACAGCACACGACTTTTGTGTAGCTACCACAAAGACAAGAGGAAACAGACTCATAACAAATCACTACATAAATCCTCCTCCTTCATGCTGTGCAAACTGTCTGATAAGCCAAAGAATAGCAGCTTTATCAAGCTTAACTTTCAATTTGTACTTAGATCTGCTCTCTGACAAAGAAGTAATCAAATTACAGCCTAATTTGGATTTGAAAGACTTGGAAGATTTGATTTGGATGATTTTCTTTTCGAGAAAAAGAAAATGCTTTTGTTTTTTTGAGATAAAAGAAAAGTATTTTCTGCCAACCGCGGGAGGGGAGGACTCAGGGGACCCGCAAGCTGACTCAGTCTCTGAAACGCTCCAACTATATTCTCCCTAGGGGCTATATCTTCACCACAAAAAGCTTCCTTCAGAGTTCCACAAGTTCCAGAGGATTGCTAACCCGCACCCTCAGGTGATATCACAGAACGGGCCCCCGAGGACACACTGAAAGCCTCATGAGGAAGTGTGGCAGCTCACATGGAAATAAATAAATAATACAGAACTTCAAAATACATTTCTGTTTTTACCTGTCTGCCTCCTTGATACCTAGGTTGTCTATTTTTGTTTTTTCACACAAACCTAACTATATGCAGATGCATACACATCCTTTCCAACCCAGTAAATTCTTTCAAACTATGGCTGAAAGTTGTATACAAGCTTAAAAAAACGTATGATTATTTTGAAATATATATCTAAGCCCAGATTGACTGATGGTTTGTGAAGAGGAACACAACCACACAATGGAAATGCAGATGCATCTTTGCTGCTGTCTGAACCACATTGTTGTCAGCCGGTGCCCATTGTAATAATACAGGTCATATTGTAGGTTTAGACCCAAGTAGCACACAAAGAAATGTCGTTTTAGATGGCACAAGTTAAAGGTCATATTTGGCTTTTTTTTTTTTTAAAGCTCCACAATAATCAATAACCCTTTTTCTCCAGCTCGACAAGCAGTGAACGTCTATAGAATATCTACACAACACATTCAAAAAACTGTTGGATATTGTTGAACTTTGGGCCAATAATGTGTTTCAGATGTTAAAATAAAGAAAATAAGGGGGTTGAATACTGTTTATTTTACAGACAGCTTTGCTTAATAGAATAGAATCATAATGCTTGTCATAAGGATCTCAGACGTTCTGAAAAACCTTGCAGACCATGGAAATGCCTTGCTAAGAGGAATACATTTTATGCTGCAGCTGCTTGTTACTTAAGTGTAATTTACATAGCAGCTTGAACTGTTAATCCAGAGCTTTGGGTGTTTTTGCAATCAGCAAATAAATAAAAGAGGCTTTAGCATGACATTCCTGAAACTATATTCAGTTCTGTTAACACTGACAACTACTGTAGTTCTTGTAAAAGTTTTATATTCAATGTCCTGGGAAATAGTACAAGTATAGACAGCCAATTGCTTGTATATTCTTTTCATTAAGTATGAAGTTTGTTTGTCATTGTTAACACCTTGTTAAAGAAAGTCTCATTAGACATGTCCAGCATGTCTAATCATATACGTTTAATTTAGTATTCAATTAATATATAACATAATAATATATTTGAACTGGTACTTGACTTATTTTGGTAATGCACTTTTTTTCTTAATCTACTCTTTGTTAGCCTTTTGTGTCACATGTTAGTCACATTAAAGACGTTGTGTGAAAACTCTTAACAAACCTGGTCCAAACCTACAATAAGCATCTAAATAAGGCTGATTTAATGTAACGCTGTTCCCAATGTATATGAAACATATAAATACTTCTGCAATGAGTTAGATCAGATAACAATAAGATGAAAAAACAGCTGGCTTAGAGCTCAGAGTTTCTTTCACTTCATTGGGGCAGTGCAAATTCCCAACCAATAGGCACTCACCCTAAACTGCAAGACTGTTTAAGGTGTGATTGAATCATTATATCAATGCCTCCCTCACATGGATAGGGGAGATACTCTTACCATTATTTCTTTCTACACTCTGTGGTGTTAAAGGTTTTACAACCCTCAAATCTTTGAGACCATCACGTGAGACATACCTGTCTCCCAACATTGTAGGACTTCAACCTACTGGTGATAGAATATCAGATTATAAGACAAGATGAAATAAAATGAAGTAAACAATTCTGTCAGTCATGTGTAACGTTTCTGTAAACCTTGTTCAACAGTAGGCCTGCCACAGTCAGTGCTTGGGCCAGTTTAACAGGTAACAGCTTATGTTTCGATTTGGAACTGAATGCTGCTGTTTCAAGGAAACACGAGACAGAATGACTGACATCAGGTACAATTTGCTTCGGCAAGCCAAAGTCAATAAAAATGTGCTTTAGAGAGTTTAACTGAGGTTTTTGTTATACATCACCTAATATAAATAAACGTGTGCCTCATTGCAAAGGTTTACAATACTGGTACTAACTGACTTTACTGTTGATGTTGCACTTATACGACAATTAAAGTAACTTTGTAGAACCCTGCACAATTATTTATAACCAATTCTTTTTATCTTTTTCTCCCATTCTGCCAAATCAAATTATAAACACAACCCATAATGTAGTATCGTGTGAGTCTTTTTGAAGCACCCCCAAGCCAAAATTTTGTAGAATCACTATATAATGCTGTTACAGTAAGATGTCATTTTGTGGTACGTTTATATCAGCTTTGTACATATACAGACTACTTGTTACATCATCATCGGAAAAAAAAATATGTCAAGCTTGATCAGACAGAATGTAGAGCCTCTGTGATTATTCCTTTTTAACGAATAGTCAGTAAAAGTCATAATCTTTGTGGGATTTCTATCTGGTTTTTGACCTCTTACACAGGAACACACTTTGATCTAAACTTCTAATTATCTATATTTATACTTATCTATATCTAGTCATGTCTTTATAGTCATTGTCCTGCTGGAAGACGAAACCCTGTCTCTGCTTCAGTCTCTCTTTTGTTGTTAATACATACCTTTATTTAGCTATATAACCCAAAACCACTTTCCTTATGAACTTTAACTACTTTTCCAACTCCTGCCAGCAAAAAATGTGTTCTCATATACTTGTCCTGCCAGCACCACATATCACAGTGGTAGTGGTGTGTTAATTGGGATGTGCAGTCTTTCATTTCTGCCGGACAAGTGTTTTGCAAGTAGGCCAAAAGTTTAGCTATCTTGTCAGCAGATTATTTTACTTGACTTGTGGAACTCTCCAAGTCCCATAAAGCTACCATTGGCCTAAATCTTGTTTGATTTTGTTTCCTTGTTGAACCAGATGTTAAAGTAGTCAGCTCAGTTGTTGTAACTTTTCTCCTGTGCTGTACATTGACTGTGTGTCCGGATTGATTTTAAAATCTTGGAACATTGTTTGATAGCCAAATTTGCTGTAAAGTACCCAGGCTCACCATTGGGGTTCCTTGTGTCACAATGCTGTTTGTTCACTACAATCCTCTTACAAAGCTTTGAGGGATGCACAAAAGAGCTGCATTTATGACAACAGTAAAATATGGACACAAAACAGTGAAACCCTGAAGCCCAACGACTGCACTGAATTTTATTAAGGGGTGTCTAAATAAGATAGATTCAAAAGAAAGCTGTGTTTGAAAACCTTTTAAAAGTGTCTCATGTATTTCAAATACATGTATGTATGTCCTACTTTAGAACATATGTTTGTTGTTGTAAAGTGATCAAACTGGGAAAATGTTTGGTGGGTGATATAGTTACTGCTAAAATACCCTCCTACATTTTTCAGATAAAAAGCCATAACTTGAAAATTATAAAACCTACCTTCTTTTGTTGCAAGTGTGTTACATGAGCCAAAACTGATGACCAGCAGAGTCAGACAGGAGCACAAAAGCCACATGGTTCAATCCCTCTGAAAATCGGTCTTCTTACCTCTCCCCGCCTCAGCCACCGGCTGTCTGTTGAACAGAAGAGAAAAAAAAAAAAAGTCAACAACTTCAAATCTTGTTCTTTTTTTTGTGTGTGTGTGTGTGTGTGTGTGTGTGTGTGTGTGTGTGTGTGTGTGTGTGTGTGTGTGTGTGTGTGTGTGTGTGTGTGTGTGTTTTCCTGTCAGTGTACCACCAAGTCTGCTCAGTCTGCCGGCAGCTGTGCATTATGCTTGACTTCTAAATAGAAGTTGATGTATATTTATGAGTCAATCACAGTTGATGTGTTAATGATGTGGTATGTTGCAGGCTTTGTTAGTAGCATATGAATTAACCAGAATGGCCCTCATTATAGACTCTAACTGTACGAAAGTCTGATCATAGTCATTATCCTGTCCATCTGGTTGCCCTTTGAAGGAGGAACGCACACACATGCATGTAAATATAGCGGCATTCAAATTTTTTATTTTATTTTTTTGTCAAAAATTGCTTCATATGTCATCCTGTCCATATATAAAAAAAATTAATTGTTCCCTTGTCACATCAAAAATCTATTGACACAAAAAAAATTTGGAAAGAATTTTATAATAAAGAAATTAATGGATACAATCTTTTTGGTATTGTAAAATATGAAAAGGTATTTACAAATGGCATGATACCCCCAAACCAAGAATATTTGAGAACATTTGCTAAACAATTTCAATGACATTTGACTGTCTGGAAACTCTTTGGGACTCCAAAAAATTACAGTAATCCATTGCCTTTTACTGGGTAAAACATAGACCTTTGGTGAAACTGCTCAGGAGATGCAAGCTCACAAAAACAAATGTAAAAACTGTACAAGGAGATCAAAAACTAACATGCAGCAACATGTAAACCCATGCAAATCCCAGTCACATGAGTTAAAACCAATGTTTGCAACCCAGAGGTTAAAAAGAGACTGGACTCAGATTATATACAGTACATGGAAGAGTATCAAGGTAAAATAGCATTATATACAGAGTGTGGGTTTTAGGCATTTTCTTATCACTTTTAATCATTAAAGGGTATTTCAGAAGAAAAAAAAAACATCCTATTGTGAGTTAAAAAGGGGAGTGACAGTGTAATAATCCAGGATTATCTTGCCACTTGACAACCTGGATGATTTTATAGCAGAAAAAAACTTGATCAAGAATATTAGCCATTAGTTCCTAACCTCAAACTCAAACTCCCAAAAAATAAAATAAAAAGGTTTTGGAGTGGTATCAAAGTCTGGATATGCACCTGATTGAGATGCTGTTCTGTGATAAACTTTCTCTTTTTTTCAGTGCAATCTGCTGAGTTTCCCAGGATTGGAAACTTTTTTTTAAACCTGATTTTTTTTAAATGTATCTATGATTTGAATTGATTTTCTTTTAAAGTGCCTTGAGACGAAATCTGTTGCAAATTGGCGTTACATAAATAAACTGATTCTTAATTCTTGATTATTGATCTTAAACAAACACTGTTCTTTGCTGCTGGATTACAATTATTTTGCAAGTAACAGTTTTTTTCATTATTATTTTATTATTTTTATATCAGTAATTACTCATCAACTTCTGATGTAAATATTTCCTACATGATCCTAAATATCTGACTTTGACAAAACAGTAAAAATCAAAAAGTTGCCAAAGCATTGTTGGTCTGGGTGGTCTTTGATCGCTGTAAGCAGTAGTTAAATTCAAACAAAATGTTTGGTTCAGAGTCAAACTGACAATTGAACCAAAATGTACAAACACATCTAGAGACTGTTTCGTAGGAGCCAGGATTATTCTATACCAGATGCTTACACGTGGCCCAACAACGCATGTACACAAATATGCAGACTAAAAGCATGCCACGTGTAAATAGCGATTACATTTTATTACTGTAGCCCTCCCCGCTTACTGGACGGCTTGTCGGTGCATAAACATGCATAGGATGAACAGATCCCAGCTGACCTGGACTTGACTGCAGCGTGTGAGAACCCAGGAACTGAGCTTTGTTTACAACAGCATAGGGGGCCTGGAGGCAGCCGTGCAGACAAACGCTGTCTGTGTACATGTACACCTGTTCGGTCTGGCAGGAGAAATGAACCCCAGAAACAGACACACATGCTCCCATAGACTGTGTGTCTAATTTCTTTTTGACATAGTGAGGATGTCTTGACACACCGTCACTATGGATTTTAATGGGTCTTGGGACAGAAGGATCATCCTAACTTCATTTTTCACTTTTTTATGTCAGGATTCCTTGTAAGGGTCTGTCTATTCACATTATATCTCTGTTTATCTTGGAGTTTTTTTTTTTTTTTGCTGACAACTTGGACACTGTTTTGGTGAATGTAGCTGCAAGCCAAAAAAAAAAAAAAACAAGCAAAAAACCCCCAAAAAACAACAAGTTTCTTCCCGCACCTGGATGGGTGGAAGTTAAATCAAAAGCCTCGGACAGCTGTGTTCTGAGAACTCTGGAGCTGTAGCCATTATTACAGGCTTCATGCAGCCTGATTACAATAATAAGAAAGCTCACAGAGAGAACATAATTCATAACGCATCCGCAGTCTGTTGAGCCCACATCTGTGGGAAAAGCTCATTTCTGTTATTATGTGGCCAAAATCCAAAACAGTTTGATAGGCTTCCTAATAGGTTCTGGCAGGGATATATTTCTGCCCCAACACATAAACATACAAACACACACACACAGAAGTGTTGTGGTAGCAGATAAAGCTAGGATGGGGTTAGACCAGTAGTCTTGCCCAAAGGTTTGGCTAAAAGCCCGCTTAAGAGAGATGGAGGTGATTCTGAATGCATCCAATACAGGAAGGAAAACAATGGAAGATTTCCTGCAGCCCTAACTGTGATGCACAGCAAGAGCTGAACGACAGGTGTGATGAGCAAGATCCATAATCCACATTCACAACATTCAACACTTTTTCAATTGTATTTATCTTTTTTTCTTGAGTGTTTTTTTTTTTTTTTACATTAAGAGTCAAAGTCATTAAGCACTACATTCTCAGCTTTTGCTGCTGTTTTGCTCAATTGGCTTCATTTCTGCCCTGGAACTGCAGTTATCACATGTACAAATAGAAACATGGCTATGAAGTTCAACATCAAAGACTACTATATAAGTACTACTTAAGGGTGTAAAAAGTGTTTGAAGACTCTTTATGTAGTGCTTATTGTATCGCTTTAATAAGCAAATCCCATTTGCATGCAAAAAAAGTAAAATACCATTGACATGTTTTTGTACAGCTTGAATTACTTTTTATGAAAAAACAAATTTTTTCATTGCTTAGTAAAAGTAAAGTGAAGCTTGTGTCTCAATTTTTTTCAGTCAGGTAAACAATCCTTATCAATTTTTCCAACCATAATACCGCATATCTATTTATTTTCCATCGTACTTAAGTGTATGCATTGATATAGACATACATGGTCATAAAGATTTATAGTTCTGACAGGAACATTTTATGACAATTACTGAAAAGCTTGCATTGCAATCCGTTTCTTTTTTCCTTTGTTGCTGATCCTGTTCACTTAATTGTGACACGTGACCTGTCCAGGGTGTACCCCTGCCTCTTGGCCATTGTAAACTGGAGATAGGCGCCAAGGATAAACGGCTTAGATTATGGATGGATGGATGGATCTGCAAAAAAACATATTTGGCAAAATGAGTATGCGTTTACTGAGGTCTGAAGCTGTATGTGTATGTGACTCAGTTGTATAATGCGGATAAAAAGTCAGTTTCTGCAGAAAAGGAGGAACAAACTGGAAATCAGGATCGTGGAGCTGTTGCCGTCACATACTATAGTTTTTAAATTGTCCTTCTGATAAACCTACATGTCTAAGTTGATCAAACAATGTTTAATATCAGCTTGACAAAATGCATAATATATGTAATTCATTACAGTAGATAAGCTTGTATAAAACTGTCTGGTTCTATGTCAAAAATAATTGGGCCCTGCACCCAACAACTGTGTATTAATGTTTGCTTAATAATCTGAATCATTTTAGAGTGACAGCAACAACAAATTTAAACTGTGGAAAACATGTTTACATAAACCTGCATCTTTGGAGACAAATGATAATGTACTGCATGTTGAACATGGTGCATAGTTATAACATTATACAAGCTTAATAACCCTTGTCTTTGATCATTCTAGGTGCAACACTTTATCCACTAAAGAAAATATATATTGAAGCATCCATTTAGCCCCAAAGTGTTACTTTGAGGCTAAAGTCCCACTATTTCCACAAGTATTATTAATTAATTAGCAAGAAAAAAGGGAAAAACTGGACTGCTTTCCTAACAAAAACAATAATCCAAATCATTTTTTACCTATATATTAAATCTAGACTTGATATATTAAACATTTCAGGGAATGTTACTCTTGTTGGCACGATAAGCGTTTGGTAAACATAATTTTAGTAAATGCCACAATACTTTATTACTGCATTTTGAGTATCTGTAAGTATGCAAAACAAACAGGCTTTGAAATGTTTATAGTGCATGCAAGTTAGTATAAAAAACCTAGATGTAATATAGATGCGAACAATCTCACCATTGATGAATGTATAATAAACAAGTGTTTACAGCAACTATCAAAGTTCAAGATAAGTCTAAGGCAAGACAAACGTTGTCTTTATGTGCTGTTGGCCTGAGAAAAAATCTTGTCATATAGTGCAAAAAATATGCAAGTAACGATAATCATGATCCAACCAAGTTACATTCCAACCCCAAGGTGCATCAATCAGAGTTTCAAACTCTCCCATCTGACCAAACTGCAACGCACAAGCCTGGTATAATAGTTCTGCCAAAATCCTTGAGTGGAGGGTTGGGCATTTGATACAGCTGCAGTGGAAAATATATCCATACTACTATAAGCTGCACAAGCAGTACATCCCAAGATTTCTTGGAGAAGTAAATGTCAGCATCTGGAAAATAAGACGCAATATTCTTCCGGAAACCTCCTTATATCCTGAGTTAATCTGTGCCAAGTGAATCAATGCATAAGACCACCCATAAAAACTGTAATATGTGTTTTCTTCTGTAGTAAAAAAAAAAAAAAAGCTGTTGCAGCACAAATTTTCCAGTAGCATTCTCTCATTGTACTGTAGTGCAAGTAGAGTGACTTTGCACTGAGTGACCCTGGTGGCTAAATCTGCTCATTTATCTGTTTGAAAGAATGTTTCCACAAGGTATGTTGTTTTCAAACACTTAAATAGAATGTATTTCATGAAATGCAACACAAGACACATTTATCACTGTATCCACGCTGATAGGGTACTCTTTGTCATACTGATTTTTGAATGAAATTGTTTTTGATTCATTGACATTTGTGAGTTTAATTTTCCTTAATATCAATACACGCTTCTTTTTTCTTTGTTATAGGGATCTTTGAATGAGGCAAGTTTCTACGTGTCTTACCTTCCAAGGACTTTTACTTAAAATTTGTGAGAGAAGAGAGAGCCGATAAAAGCAGTACATTGTAAGGCATAGTCATACATTCCACATCCGCTTAAGGCTGCTTGAAAGTTCCAGTCCTGAAGGACAATTTCCATCCAACTGCAAAAGTGATGATGCAAAGTGAAGCCAACTCTGATGACATGACCTGCTTGGCCATAAGCCATATGTAGTAGGACCGGTAGCCTTCAGCTTTATGTTTCTGAGACCCAAACCAAAGTCAAATCGTATTCAAAATGTAGAGCAAGCCTATTGCGCAGCCTGGATTCAGGTGAAATGTGCAGTACTGCAGTAGAAACGTAAAATTAACCCTGTAGAAAATGTGTTTTTGTCGGGGGGGTAGGAGTTTGGGGGCTGTACAGTCAGATTTCAACAAAGTCTGGGTTGTATTTGTGTGTTTGCCAGCATGTCTATGTAACTAAAGTAGAACACACAGGATGTGGATAATCCAGCAGTCTCTATAATGTCGAAAGCAGATGTGGCTTCCAGGTTTTCCTTACAACACGTCCTTGGTTCTCCTTCCCAAGTAGAAAAAGGGCTTCAAAATTTTACGAGTCAACTCATTTTGTTCAGAACCTAAATGAACGATATAAATATAAAGCAGATCAGCAAAAAAAAATAATAAGTAAGATGTAAAATAAAATCTAAGAATGTTGGGAACCTTTTCCACTGTTCAGGGTCCTGCAAGGAAACCAGAAATATTTACAGTAACAACTCTGCCATGAGTGTCTGGGGCCCTCTAAGATATAAAGGGGAAAATCAGCATTTCCTTTCACTGGCAGCAATAATTTTAATGATGTTCACAATTTTACCGTAGAAATCAAACACCAAAAAAAATACGAGAACCGGTTGTCAGATGATTGTCTCCAATAGAAGAGAGTTGTTGTTTTTTTTGTCTGTTTAAGGTACTTATATTAAGTCAGATTTTGCTTCATTTCATGTCCTTTTAAACTTACAAAAGCATGGTCATCTTAAAGTAATTAATATAAACAACTTTAGACGGGTTGCAGTAATCCACAGGTCAGGTAGGAGAGTCCGTAGACATTTCAATTTCTCATGTTAGAGCACTGAAAAAAAACTCACTTTCAAACAGAAAGGCCACATGAAGACCAAGTTGCCTTTTATGCAAGTAATTCAAGCAAACTTCAAATAAAATGTTGATGAAGGTGATATGTTCTGGTGATACCTGAATTGACCTTTTAGGCCAACTTGGAAAATACTTTGAACATCCCCCTGAACTGACCATCCTTACAATGACACAGGCCAATTGGCAGCATCGTGCTACAGGAATAAAGCCAAAATCCAGGGAATTACTGGAAGAAACCCTGTCAGTTGACTGCATTAAAAAAATAAGACATAGATAAAAGTACTTGTCTGCAGTAGGACAACCACTCTACGCCTACAACCAGATGTAGAAGGCCACGCCAAATCCCAGTTCAGAATCTGCAGAAAATCTGATGTGCACAGACACGAAAGCCACAATTGATTGTTTGTAAAACATCTGGTTTCTTCTCCTTCACTGTTTCCACTCAAAGCTATTTTTAGTTTGTCTGTAAAAAAAAAAAGAAATACTAGAAGAATAAGAGATGAAATATTTTGCAAGGCGCAGTTGTTGGAGTTCCGTTCACAACTTAACTGTAGGCTTTTACAACTCCGAAAGTTGATTTATTTTATTTGTTTGAACAGAAACTTCTTAAGAGTTCTTTAGTTTTTAAAATAAGTCAAACACTTACCTTCAACTGCTGATTAATCCACAACTTTAAGTTTACATGAATCCAACATGCAACGATTCAGATTTATTTTAGTGTGGGTTTTTTGATCCCTCTTGCTATTTTCCCTTAACTTTTCCTTCAGGAAGAAAGGAAAGAAGAGAAAACGTTGCTGCTGGATTGTCTGTGTCCAACTTTCCCCTCCCTCTCTCTCCCCTCCCGCTGTTGAACAGTCTACCTCCCCAGTGTGCGGTTTCTTATTACTTTTTTCCCCCTCTCAGTCTATCTCTTTCCCACTCTGCCTTACATTTTCTTTCCAGCTCTCCTTCGTGTGTGTCTCCCTCTTTTTCTCCCCTGCCTCTCTCCCCCTATCTCAATGGGGGATCCCTGTGTCAAACGTGCAATGACATCACCTTGTCCAGAATGCTGGAAAATGAGCCCGGGGGCATCTCTTTAATCTCCTCATCGAGCTGTTCCGGGTCTCTACCTCCTCTTTACCCTCTACTCCTCGCCCTCCCGTCACATCTTGCTGTGTGATTCATGGCATACTGGAGGGGGAAAGGTGGCTTCTTTCCGTTTTCCGTGAAAGCACTATTTTAAGCCAAGAAATACAGATTATTGCTGGTGGATTCAGTGCAAGAATTCATTCTATTCAGTTTAATGAACTTACTTGTTGCATTACCCTGTGATTAGAGGTCAGGTCAACAGTTTTAATATTGTGTTGTGGCTTTGTTATTTGACTTATTGCCTTGTGGCCTTGGTTGCAGCACCGTCATTACAATTCACACCTAACTGTACCCTTATCGTCACAACATAAATAGTTCAGGAGGTAAATAAATATCACATTTACAATAGATTTATGTATGCCTCCCACACCACTGTTGCTGAGTAGGTACCGAGAAGTGTTCTGCTCTTCAGTAGATTAATTTTGTCTTCCTTGTTAAGAGGTCAACTTCTCTTGTCCACCCATTTTCTTTCACTTTCTTGTAAGCCATAAACTCTAATACATGTCTAAGTAGCATCTCTGTGGTCAGTAAGGATACCCGCAGCCGTCTTGTAGTGCTGAAACGCTTTTAAAGGCAGTGATTGACACTGGAAAACTGTAAATACTTGTTTCTGAATGAATATAATGGCTCAGCGGTTTTCTCTTTTTCCACATTTTCTCATCTTGTAACCAAAAATGACACGACAACTCGGGGGTTTATGGCTGAAATAAGAGGAACAACGTGTGAGTTCTTTTTAAAGCAAACCCTCATGCTGACAAAGCAAACCATGCTTATCACCATTAAGATCCTGGTGACAGCATTATGCCGTGGGGGCGCTTTTATTACAATTACTATTTTTGTCAGGGCCAGAGAAGCTGCTCAGAGTTGATGTGAAGATGGATGGAGCTTTTTATAGGTCAATCCTAAAAGGAAACGTGTTAAAGATTTCAAAAGACTGAAACTGTAATAGGGACTATCTTCTTAGTATGACACTAAACCAAAACATAGAGAGCTACAATTGCAAGGGTTAAATAAAAGTAGAGGGATGTCTTGGATAGCTCTAGCCAAAATCCAGACCTAAATGCAATTTAAAATCTATGGAGAATTCTGAAAAACTGTTCCAAAAATACTTCATCTCCTCTCATTGAACTTGTAACAAAAGTGGCTGAATGCAAATATGCAATTCAGATCCTTGGTAGGGAAAAAGAAGAAAACAACTAAATAAAAACAATTTTTTTAACAATTGTGTATTTGTTAATCATGCTTATTATCAACAATTATGCTGATTTTTGGTTAATTTTTTTACACAAAACAGTTAGGAAATGGGTTTCTCCTTGGAGGATAAACAACGCATACAAGTAAAATCCACCAAACAACAGAAACTCACCTTATCGGGACACATCTCACCTGTCCATCCTTCCTGAGAGGTCCCGGGTCTCCACGCTGCCGTTTCCCGTTCCAGACCTGACAGTCCTTCATGAACATTTTCAGTTCCTTGTAAAAATCAAACAAACAATAAAACAACTGTTCAAAAACTGTTTACGTGTTTTTTATGTAAAAAAAATGGTTAAAAATGTGAATACAAATTTTTTCGAAGCTGCATAACATTTTTTTAGCAGATTGGAACATGCCTAATGTAGATATAGCTGTAAACTTATTGTAGGGGCTATGTAGAGGTTGGTACTGAATTACTGTTGAGAGCCCCACCAAGATCCACCATATTTAATATACAATGATATCACAGGATATTGATGTCTTTTCCATTCTCCCTCTGGGAAAAATTCCCAGTACTGTAGAAGAAATTATAATAATTTCATGACACTGACTACAGCTTTGTGTTGATTAGGGCATTTGGGGTTCAATAATAAAGCTTTTAAAGAAAGGTAAAGCACCTCATCTACTCATGAACAACGTTTCAGAGTGGGCCGGACTTACTCCAACCCCACCTGTAGCTCTTACCCTGCAATGCATTTTTTTTCTTTTCTTTACTTTTTATATTGCACTTTCCTTTTTTTTAGTGTTTAGTCAAGATTCATGGTGCAAAACAATTGGTTGCTTTTGCACCATGGCAGGATGGTTGCCATCGATCCAGGAGTGTTAAGTTTTATTACTTATTTAACAAAGCATTTTATTTTATTTGTTTGTGTATAAAGAAACTATACAAATTGTATAAATGTATAATCTTAATTTTCTTAATAGATTTTTTTACATTGAAATTGGATTTATTTGTCTTCTAAATTTTTGAAAACCATTGGTCCGTCTCTCGGAAACCTCAATATAATGATCAAACCACATGATCGCTAGAGAGATTTTGTTTTTTAAAGTTGTACTAATTTAAAGCTTTTGTATTCTCAACTCTGGTGATCAAATCACAGTGTGATGCTTAGGCGCGCATCAATAAGTTTAGTCAGCCTTGTGTCCGTTCTTTTTAATAATAATCTCTCACTAACTCGAGTATGTGTTTTCTTCTTCGGTGATGTCCAAATGCTAATGTGAACACATTTCCAACATCCTACTTAGATATGCTGAAAAAAAAACAAAAAAAAAACAAAAAACAATGGCTAGTGCCATTGGTTGAGGAGCATATAGGCCTAGTCAACTGCCCCCTGATAGACAAACATCAAAAACTCAGCTTGAGGTGCACATCTTGTTTTCATATATGACAAACAGTCTTTAAGTGTGATCAAGTTTGGTGTTCCAGCCAAATCCACCTGCTCCTCTGTGCCATCATAAATAAATGTTATAATTACTTAGGAGGAAAACAAATCTAATAATTGCCAGACCTTTTCTTTGGAGTTCCTGGGAGTGTCGCAGTGCCACAGAGGGAGAAGAAAAGAACAAACTCACAAGAAAGATACAATTATTTTGAAGGCTTCTGTAATATACATGAAAAGATGCAGTTTCTAAGGGCCTCAGGAGAGCCTCAAATGGTTAACAGATTTGTCCTCTCCACCGACTCCTTGCAGCGCATCGTACATGAAAATCAGGTCATGAAGTCACGTGCGGATACAGTTTCTATGAGGATTGATGTAAACGCTCCAGTTCACATGCCTATAAGCCATTCATATCTTTGCCAGGTGGGACTAAATTGTGGTGACAAGCCCGAGAGACGCAATCATAAAAGGCTCAATCATAACAAAATAAAAAAGGGGAAAACAAAAGACAATACAACAAAGTAATAGACTGCCATGAAGGATCAACGGTGGAGATATAATCATGCAAGTCAGACCCTCAGGGGGAGATGAGGTTCCGACGAAATTGTCCCCGCTTCAAAACACAGTCTGTGCCATTGTTAAACAAATTGACAGAGAACATAAGGCTCACAGGCAGAGAGTGGATAGGATGCATATAGCTCCAGCTTTTCACGGGATCTGTATGTCTGTGTTGGCTCAGGGTAGGTGTGTAGGTAATGTGTGATCTATTACAGTCGCAGCTACCGTGCTTGGCGGGTGGGATTGGCGGAATTCCACATTTGTGCTGGGGAATGTTTTGGGAAAAGTAGGATCAATGAGCATGTCAGGCAGCAACGTATGGCGGTATGAAAACGTCCCTTGATGCACGAGACGTTAGGTCTCTGTTTAACCAGCTCTGTCCTGTCAGTGCTCAAAGTTCTATCTTGCCATCTGTTCAGGTAAAGCACCTCCATGGAGAGGGTGATCCAACAACCTCACATTTGCAAAGAAAAATCTTTTGCAATTAAGAAAGCCTTTTCAATTTCAGATTTTAATAGCTTAATCTAGGTTGTAAAATATTAAGAAGGTTTTGCTTTTAGGCATTGGGGTATTGTACTTGTAAGCTAATCTCTCTAGGAACACCAGACCGAAATAGGGCCTTTTTATCTTTATTTAAAAAATTTTTTATATATTAATAAAAATCTTTATATTTTGATGTTTATTTTTAGCTTCTGCTCTGTAGCACTTTGAGATTTTTCTTAAATGTAACATGCATTAGAAATAAAATGTATCATTATTATTATTATTATTGTTATTATTTAAAAACAACTATATGTGGCCACAGTATTTCAGCTTAATGTATCCTTTTTAAGCAGTCTGTTTAAAATACATTTTAACAGCTATTTTGTTGTTGTTCATATGTTGTCCAAATTTTCATTAGAACAGTGGCAACCATTTGTGTAAAACTGATTCCTGAAACTTCTTGTATGCAAAATAGTTTAAGCTCAGTAATATAAAAATTTATCTTTTTTTTTTCCTTACTTTTGACTTTGGTCTGACATTAGACTGGACCTTTACTGGTGAAGGCTTTGTTCACAAATGTGACTTTGGTTTTACCTGTCCACAGTGTACAGGAAATAACTATTGTATAAGTATATGTGATTTAAAGAAAACTAAATAAATGATAAAGGGAATAGTATGCACATGTATAAAGAAGTTTAGACCCTTTTATAATGTAACAGAAAAACAAAACTACACAGCAGATGGTGGTAATGTAAATATCCTCCAAACATTTTGCTTAATCAACATAGCTGAACAATCAAACAGTAAGGTGTTCACAGTGTTTATCAGGAAAACTAATTTTGAACTTTTTAGCCTCCACAGCCGGGGTGCGTGCCCAAGTCCAGACCTCCAGAGATATTATCTAGTAGCTATTTAATGCATCCCTTCTCCAAACCATCTGATATAAATGGCTAAATTTCTTTTTTAGCATGTCATCCATTTCTGCAGAGGACTAATAACAAGCTAATCAACTGATTTTGGAGGAATCCAAGAGCTGGAGGATACTAGCGATTGAGAACTGGATTGGGTCACTTTGCTTCATAGGCAAGGATGGCTGGTTTTCTTTTCTCCCCTCCATTGTACCTTGTTCCTCAACTCCTTCGCCCCCTTAGTGGTTGTGTGAAGTGCAGGGAGTCAATTGATCCTGGCAGCGTCTTTATTGGCTCAGTTATTTCCACTCCGTGCTTCTGTGCTCTCTTAAGAGGATGAGGGATTGGGGAGTAAGGAAACATGGATGGACTAGTGGGGGAGGGTGGGCCAGGCTTGCTTCAGGTACAAATAAGGAAGAGCACAGAGAAAAGAAGGTAAGAAAATGAGGGAAAGAGAAGGTGTTGCAACACACACACACACACACACACACACACACACACACACACACACACACACACACACACACACACACACACACACACACACACACACACACACACACACACACACACACACACACAAACTTCCACCTGTGTTGGCAAAGATGAAGTGAGTACTCAGGTGTGTCCCTAAGTCTTCACCTTACGGAGGGAAATGGATTCCATTTCAAGCATGAGCGGCGATATAAATCAGTCAATCAATACAAGAAGAGATAGCCACAAAATCGTATACATGAGCAACCACACAAAACAAAACTTTATTGCACAGCCATGACTCAGTATAAGGAACTCCTGCTTAGACAGTCATTAAAATCTTCAGCAGTCTTGTGTGTCCCAGTAAATTTGCTTAACACTCAACACCAGCTCAAGTTGGTCACTAATGTAATCAGTGAATCAGCTAGGGATGAATTAAAATGTGTGTGTTTGTTTTAGCTTTACTAACCTTGTAAGGGTAATTTTTCCAACAAATAAGGATCCATTGCTCTTCATAGGGTCCAAAGCGGAGGTCCCATAAAAAAGGGCTTTATACTGGTGATGTTTCCATAGAGGGTTAGAGAGAAATTAATGTGTCTGCCGCTTCTCCAAACTACATGTGAATAAGCAAAAGAGTTTTACCAGCAGAGCTCTTTTTGGGATGGGAGAACATTCTGCTGATCCTCACTTTTTGCAGCTGTAATGAAACCTATTAGTTTAGTTTTGCAATATTATAGAGTAAGATCACTGTCAGAAAGGTGTATGCAAAACTCTGAGGTTCATATTTGTACTTATATGTTAATGTGGTTCTTGTACGCAAAATTCTGCATAAATATTTTAGAGTCTTACAGTACGAATCTAAAAGCTGTGTGTGCAAAGTCTTATTAATACAACTCAAATTTTTATGACTACGAACTGTTTCTTTCTTTTTGCAAATTCAACTTTGTGGGTACGAGTAAAAAATTGTTACGATGACCTCACAGGGCAGAGTAATCGATCCGCAATCACATGAAACACAGCCTACTCCGGATGGAGCAACCACTTTTTTATACAGAGACATATATTAATTTTACCTGTGATGCTTCACCTGAGACTGTTGCCCCAAGGGGTACACTGCCTAAAGCCATCTTTAAATTTGGAGCGGGCTGTGTTTGATGAGATCGCGGATCAATGTATAGTGTGAAGGTGAGCAAATGTTAATTTTTGGTTAAAATAATGAATAAATTGGTAGAGGTTCGTGTTAGGAAGGATGTCTGCAGTAATGCAGTAACTCACATTAATGGAAGTCAATATAGAGTTTTTAAAGGCCGCATGTGTGCTTCAGGAGATTCTAAGTTTGTTAGTTTGCATTATGGCTGCAATAGGCAGTTAGCTGTGGAATGAAGTCAAACTGCCAAACACTGAGGTGAAAGACTCTTCCACCGCTCAGGCTTAAGTTACGGTCCATCTGAGGTCCCAAAGCAAACGACATGTCTAAGGCTAAGGTGAGGAAGCACAGTTTGTACCTACAGTCTAATTTGCTTGTCGTGGCATTGGGAAGAGACACTAAAATAGAGCACTGTAAAATAGAAGAATGTGATCAATTAAAAGAAAAGTGAATGATAGCTACAGAGAAAGTCAGAAAAAAGCAAAAGAGAAGGGCTGTAGATTAAGTCTGCCACATCATGACCCATGACGATGAGCATGTGGAGCCTATTTTTCCAGCTGACACTCCTTCCTCCATCCACTGAGGCTTTCCATTCAAACCAGAGGTTCAAAAGGGAGACAAGGGGGTTGGGTCTGTGGGATATGCTTACAGAGGCTAATGAGAGTTTGGGGTTTGGGTGTGGGGTGGAGGGGTTTGGTCGAGAGAGTAGAGAGGGAGCAGGAAATACAGTAGCTGAAGCAAAATCTTTCCATTAGAATCTGGAAAGAGTGTCCACAATCATTTACATGTGCAGCTAGTATGCATGTAATGTACCAGAATCATGGAGCAAAGAAATTAAAAAAGCTGCAGGACACTTGCCTTTGTCAGCATTTTAGAGATAGTTCTCCTAGTGCCAAGTTTTCCTAAAACACTGTAAAGTTGTAACCTAAAAACCCAACACAATGCTAGTCAAATGTAGTTTTTCTTAAGCAGGTTGTTTGTTCAAACCATTTTGGTGCAGATTAAATCATCAGTGGTTGTGTTAAGCTTCTAACCCTAAAATTAATAGTTGTTACATTCTCAGCTTCCATTACCTGTTTTCACATGCAAAGGAGATGAATGATGCATATGTACATAATATTCGCTTTAGTCACATTATGGTATCCTGTCCAAATACTTACATGATCACACCTGTGCCAAACCTAAGCAAACAAGCCTTTAGTAAAGCGAACATTTCCATTAAAGTAGATTAGTTATTGTTCCTAGTAGAGTTCAGGTGCATTGATTTGTGTTTGAAATAGTACCCAAAACCTTTTGTTCACACATGTCCCCAGCTATATGTCTTTTACACAGAAAAAAAAATCCACAAGTAGGATAGTATTTTGTTCAGTTTTTATGGACAACTTTAACAATAGATAGATGGTCACCAACTAGGGCTGTGTTTGATGGGTTTAGTAGGCAACTTGTTTCGCCAAGTAATTCTCATGACAAACTGAAATGTCTAACATAATTTAAAGTTCTTATAAAGCAATTAGAAAATAACAGTCTAAGTCTTCTTTTTCTTCTTGTAAATGAAACAGCCAATTAAAAAATCAGATGGACAGAGTTCGGGATATGTATTCATGTTTTGTATATTATTTTGCTGGCTTTTTCATTGGTTAGTGACAATATTGTTGGTATAACTATTGACAGCAAATTATCTTTAGAGATATGAAACCGAGAACTTGTAATCGGGTGTTTTAAAACAGTAACATTTGAAAATGGACAATGAAGGCCATTGCCTATTAGCAAATCTTAACCATGACTGTAGGTGGGCTTTAAATGAAGTGGCAATTGTGGGTAAACTATACATTAAATATAAAAATAGGATGGATCTAACTAAGGTTAGTCTTGATAACAAAGAGACTGTAATTGTAAGATCATGTTTTGTCCAAGATCCCTTGTGCAAAAAAAGCAAGCTGTATTCATCCAGTGTTAGATACATAAATACAGCTTACAAAAAAACAATTTTTGCCTGTAAATTCACTGTTTTGAGTTAATTGTTTATTTTTTTATTGAGTTTTTAAATTGTCTTCTAATTCCAATAAAACAAATTTAGGCATTTAATTACCATTATTGCTTATTGTAAATCCATTTCCTTTGAGAAGCCAGAATTTTCTTGGGCAAGCAAGATGCATCATCAAACAAGTAAGACCCCCATGCAACACAGGAAGTAATGTTTTTAGTTCAAGTACTGGAGAAAGCCAAAAGAGCATTAAGACTTGGCCAAGGTCAACTGTTGACACTTGCTTCCTAATTGCTGTGAGGGCGTATTGGCCTCAAATCTGCTTTCAAATGCAAAGCTGCACTTTAAAAGATTAAAAAGGTACACCTGGAATACATATTACCACTTATGATCATCTAAGACTTTTTTTCTATAATCCTGTTCTTAGATGGTTTATCTTTAGAGCAGTATGAATAGGGACATCCACAACATACCCATACTCTCATATAAGTGTGGCAAAGTGAATACCTTGGCTTGCAGAAGTAAGGTCTAGCAACGACAGAAGCAAAGCAAGACCAACACACAGGAGATTTTACAAGCAAGCGCTATGATACGTCCATGAGTCTACCAGTGTTGCGGCATCTAATTACAGGAGGTCATAAAGCATAAACAAAAACACCTACCACAGCAAGTGTCTGACTGAATCAATAACAGCTTGCATTATGTGGTGGATAACTGCATACATGCGTGCTTTCACTCAAACAGAGACAGGGTGTTTATAACCAAATCAATATGAGCTGTATCAGGGCTGTGGGTCTATGCTGTAACTTCAGTACTGTTTCTGCCATATTATTGTTTTTTATTTCTACTTCATTAAGTCCACAGTTGGGGCATTAAAGTATACTGTACTGCCTATAAAGTATGTTGTGAAATGAACTCCACTACTACTGCTAGTGCGGATTCTTTCATAGCTCAATCGTGGTTTACATCCTAAAAAACATCACAATGGAGTGGAGATGTAAATAAGCCCTGAACTGGAGGCTTTTAGGCTAATTGAACTGTCTGCCAGGTAAACGAAGCGCCCAGGAGTTCAGTATACTTCAGACAGCCAATAGTGGCAGGTTTAATCAAAGTGTTGGCTCATTAACATAGGCTGCAGACAGTGGTCCCGTCCTGTCCCTTCCCGGCTCATTATCTGAACAGCAATCCACTGCAGCTTTGGCTAATTGACTTCATTGCACAGTACCACTTCAAGCATTTTGAGAGATCATTGGAACTGGCTTGCTTGTGGAGCTGGCTAAAATGTTAGCTGTTGGTCTAAAACTACAAAGCATCACATGGCTTCCCATTCACCTAATTGTTGGTCCTCAGTGATAGATGTTGCTCAAAAGTTTAAATTGGAGATTTGCAATATGAACAACAGGTGTTCCAACTGGCCTTCCTCAAAAATAAATAAATAAAACTCATAGTGAAACTCATAACTACTGTATGAAGAAGATCATCAGAATATTGAGAACAGAAGTATAAGTGAAGCAACTGTATGGACATTTGTGTCCATACATTTGTGTCCAGTGTACATACTATTATCATAGTATGTTCAAAGTATAATAGGTACTGAGAGTCTACACAAATATTACCATGCAGTATGAAAACATTTTGAAATATAAATTTGACACTTGGAGTGGTAATATACAATTGATGACAGCTTAGTTTTGCAAAAGTTTTCAAGTGATTGTTTTATTCTAGTCTATCCTATTATAACATCTAGTTCATTATAGCCTATTTCAATTCCTAAATCAGACAAAACAACTGCTTTTCACCAAAAGAAAAAGTAAAAAAAATAATTTCAATACCTCATTGTATTACCAACTATAGCAGTTGTTGCTTGTGGATCCTAACATAAAGATTTTGTGTGCTCCTGCTGGGTGAACGTTTTACAAGACAAGCACTGTCCAAGAAGCTATTGGTCTTGCAACTGTTGATATAAACTAACAAGATAATATCTGATGTTGCTGTGTCCTTTCATTTCTTTTAGACTGCTGTGTATCAAGGCATAAAAGACAATATTTCAAATTAAGTTAGACATACTATCGTGCTATTTTTCTCCCACGCCCAACAGCAACAGCATGGCTGGTGTTGTTTAAATCTTCTGCACTGCTTGATATCTGTCTTCAGAGCAGAATGTGTTGTGTATTGGATACCCACACTTGCCTTTACTGATCTGATCATTGCCTGTCTACTTTACTGCTTCATTTCACAATCAGATTTAAGAATAAACATGAGATTACAGGAACTTTATTTTCCCTATCTTATTGTTTTATCTTATTTGTTAGATAAACTGTCATCATTAGCTAAATTTAAATGTATATTCTTTAAATGTATTCAAATTTTAAAATCAAAAGTATCTCTATAAATTCAAAATACTGCAGTTGAAAATAAAAATAATAAAAGCTATTTTACTGACTGTACCACCAAAGCACAAGACAAAACAAAGGTTATCTCTTGGAACACACATCACTTAGACCTACTATAATCACTCCGATCAATCAGCTGACACACAGTCTTGCTGATATTTTTAAACTGATGAACTAAACAGAAACAGATGAGCTAGTAATGCAGAAGGAGAAGCTCCACCCTTGTGGAAAACAGAGGCAAAAGAACAGTAGTGGAAATACGGAAGGGAAACAAAAACACGGGATAATGACAGTAATACAGTGCACAAAGAAATGATCTTGAATGAAGTCTTTATTAGGGAGTTAAAAAGTGTACATACGACAGGGCTACTTTTGTTTAGCTGGATTTTTCTAACGTAGCACTAATTGTCAAATTGTAAAAATAACAACTGAAATAGAAGTTTTTCAACATCATTAATCTTAATGGTGTTGACACCAAGCCACAATTTAAGACATCCTTAAAAAAGCATGTGTGAAGTGGACGTGCTTACCTGCTATTCGTGCGAACACGCTTGCGATTGTTGCTCCTTCAGTTGGTTCTGTGCCCGCAGACCTGGTGGCACAGAGATCACGCCATAAGGCCCACCCAGGCACAATAGTAGTGCCACAAGTGGTATCGGTGTCATGGTATCGGTGGTAATTTTATGAGTACGCATAGAGTTCTTATGCCAGGTATCGGACCAATACCAGATACCAGTGTCGGTATCGGTGCATCCCTAATTATCACTTTAAGTAATTGTAATTAAAATCTTCTTTTATGGTGTGCTTAACGCGGCTGTTTATATATTGAAATACAGGCAATAAAAAACATGAGTTTAATATGAAAATTGATTGGTAGTGTATTTAACTGATAGCAATTGCAAATGAACCCAATTATGCAGGGTTGAAATATTGCATATGTTTTTGTTTTTTTTTGTTTTATATATTTTCATACATTATGTGGTTTAACTTTAAGGATGTGTTGTGGATATTTTAGCTCAATTGTACTTGTTTCGTAAAATAAACAGAAATTTGTTAATTATTCTGATGTATATGAAGCCTCATCGGTCTGACATCTGGTCTTATCTGGCCACCTTAAACATTCCAACCGAAAAAAAAAAAAAAAAAACAGGACAACTTTCCCGATCCCAGTACTTTCCTTCTTTAATAATTAGCATAACCAAGGCAAGGCAAGGCAAGGCAAGTTCATTTGTATAGTACATTTTCGTGTACAAGACAATTCAAAGTGCTTTACATAAAAAAAACGATCAGAAAATGAAACAATAAAATCAGCTTTGAATTTAAAAGAAATAAAATTAAAATTAAAATAAAATAATAATAATAATAATAGTAATAATATTCTCAGTTGCTATATGCACAGTTAAAAAAGGCTGGATTTAAGGCTGGATTTAAACAACGGCAGAGTTGAAACCTGTCTCACCTCTTCAGGAAGACTGTTCCAGATTTTAGGAGCGTAAAACTGGAATGAAGCCTCCCCTTGTTTGGTTCTGACTGGGCATCAGCAGGAGGCCACTACCTGAGGTTCTCAGAGTCTTGGCTGGTTCATATGGCTCTAACATGTCAGATATGTACTTTGGGGCTAAACCATGAACAGATTTGTACACAAGCAAGGCTGTTTTAAAGTCTATTCTGTGAGTGACAGGAAGCCAGTGCAGAGACTTAGCACTGGACTAATGTGGTCATATTTCCTGGTTTTGGTCAGAACTCAAGCAGCAGCATTCTGGATGTTCTGAAGCTGTCTTAAGGCCCGTTTAGAAAGCCCAGTGAGCAGGCCGTTACAGTAGTGTAACCTGCTTGAGATAAAAGCATGGATAAGTCTTTCTAGGTTGTGTTTGGAGACTATTCTTCTGTTTCTGGCAATGTTTTTAAGATGGTAAAAGGCTGCTGATGTTACTGAATTAATGTGGCTGTTGAAGTTCAGGTCAGAATCGAGTATTACCCCAAGATTTCTGAACTGATGTTTAGATTCCAGAGAAAGCGTCAGCAGGTAACTAATGACACTTTCTCTTTGTTTCTGTGGGCCACAGACAATGATTACAGTTTTGTCTGAGTTTAACTGGAGGAAGTTGTTCTGTATCCACAGACTGATCTGTTTAGTACAGTGACAAAATAAATCAACAGGCCCGTGTTCTCCTGCTGTCAGCGACACGTAGATCTGAGAGTCATCAGCATATTTATGGTAGGACACATCATGGTTGCGTATTAGCTGGCCCAATGGAAGCACTTACAGATTGAATTAAAGGGGTCCCAGGATCGACCCCTGGGGAACCCACAGGTCACACCCATTCGGTTGGAGACGCAGTTCCCAATTTGAATAAAGTAACACCTGTCCTCAAGGTAGGACTTGAACCAGTTGAGAGCCAAACCCGTGATTCCCACCCAGTCTTTTAACCTCTGTAATAAAATCACATGGTCAACCATATCAAAGGCGGCGGTCAGGTCCAGCAGAACTAGGAAAGAGACTTTGCCTGCATCTGAGTTTAGGCGGATGTCGTTTGTCACCTTGATCAGAGCTGTCTCAGTGCTGTGGTGGGGCCAAAAGCCTGACTGGAAAGCATCAAACACATTGTTAGACAGGAGAAAGTCACTCAGCTGTTGGTATACAACTTTTTCCAGCACTTTTCCTAAGAATGGCAGGTTTGATATGGTCTATTCACTTAAACCCTAAGCATAATTTTTGGTAATAAGTTATGGTCCTAGCTCTTACTTGTCACAATAAGCTGAGCTTTTTCTCATGGGAAAACACATAATATTGTGAGATAAAGGGAATTCCAAAAACAGAGGTGGGAAGGATTTTAGAATAACTCCTCCTTAGTGTAAACAGCTTCCATAAAATATAACCTGGCATTTGACTAAAGTGCAGTTTCACGGTTATGTGTGGGCTGTGCTTTTATTATTACTTCATCAGTTAAAAAGATATGCATGGATTTGGAAGCTATAAATGTGAACTTTGAAAATGCTAAGAGTCTCTTCACTCAACTTAAACAGGCCATTCTTAGCCTGCGAAAACAGAGTAAATCCATTGCTGAGCCATCCATCTGGTGAGCTCTATCTACAAAAAAAACAAAAACACAGCCTGGGTAGATAATTGGAGTATATTTTCTATAGAGAAGGAAAAAAAATCTCCAGGAGGTGGGCATATAATTTTCCAATTACACAATACAGAACATATTTAGCAGAACAGTCAAGCTGTAAAAACCAGATTCAGCATCGGGTGCAGATTATTGTAAGTCATAAAAATAAACTGAACAAAAAAAAATAAAGACTTAAATAGACTTCTTGCGTTTTTGAAAGGAATAATTTAGAAATATATTATATTATATTATATTATATTATATTATATTATATTATATTATATTATACTATTAACCAGCTATAATTAATGGAATGTTTTAGACAGCTTAATTTAGTTTTATTGGTTATATCCAAGCCCGATTGATGTTTAGTGTACAGAAATCATTAACTGGCAACTTTCCCATAAACTTAACATCTTAAAATAACATCTTAAAAACAAACACATCAAATCACCTTGTAAATAAGTTTTAAAAAATGATTACTGTTTTAATTCAGGGTCATTAGTTACGGTTCAAAAATAAGTAAGGAGAAGGTTTTGAGAGTTTTAAGGTTACACAACTGCTGACCATAAGTAATACAAAAGCAATGACCTAAGCAGATTCTTCCCTAAAAACCCTTCTATAGACATTTAATTATGGTTGATCTGAGTTATTAATCAAGAACATAATTTTATAGTTCACAACAATAGCTTCAAATATTCTAATTGCTTTGGAAAAACTCTTCTATGCACTGATTGTGAAAACTGTCCAATGGATTTTTCTTAGCTTTCATCAAGTAAAGGCATGTAGCGTACCCTTTGGAAAAATATGAATACTCCTCACGCATTTCCACATGTTGCCTGATTACATCATACATATATTCCCGTCTCCATCTGAAGGTGGATTTCCAACTTCCTGTTGAATTGAAAGGCAGTAAGTGCAACCGGGAAGAACGTCTTGGAGACTCGGACCATTAGCACTGGTTTCCTTTAGGGACATATACTTTTAAATCTGCTCCTCTGTCAGTACACCGACTGCTGCACCTCCAGCTATCGGTTTGTGAAACTAACCTAGTTTGCAGACGGCACCACCCTCTTCTGGCTTCTCTCAGAGATGAGTTTTCCTACAGCAGGGAGGTGGATCAACTGCTGTCCTGGTGCAGCAGCAACAAACTGGAGATCAACACAGAAAACAGTGGAGATGATTGTGGACTTCACAGACGAGGTTCAGTGGAGGCACAGGGACAGACAAAGTTATTGACTGCAACCTCCGACCTCAACAGAAACTTTTCACCTTATAGACTTCAGGGCATACAGGTCAGATTGCAGGACATATGCAACTGCTACATGTGTAATACTTTGTGCAGCTAATTGTATTTTATTTTAATTATCTGCACAATCACATCAGATCAATTGCATAGTCTGTAAACCTGTTTTTACCGACAATAGCAAAAAATAAATCTGATTCAGATTCGGATTCGGATTCACATTCAGAATTTAATTCTGATTCTGATAATGCACGGAAATTTTGTGAAAGACAAAAATGTCCAGTACATTATGCTGTCAGGAACGGTTTGAATGACTCGAGCAGAGGTGAAGTAGAGTGATAATAAAAATATTGAGGGAATGAATATGAACAGAACACGAAAGGAACCACACAGGGAACAACAGACAACGGAACAATGCGTGATGGGAACTAAAGGCGCGGAGGCGGAACTAAAAATAACAACAAGCAGGGAAACAATAACGCCGGAACCAAATGTAACAAACACAAAGACAATAAATAAATAAACAAACACTAACACGGGAAACAAGAACTAAACCAACTGAATACAAAACAATAAACAATAACGAACACGGGGGGAGGTACACAGGAGACAATAACTAGGACGCACAACACGGAAGGAGACAAAGGAACCGAGGTGATGAGCCAGGACTAAGAGCTAGTGCAAGAGACTCACCAGAAACACAGGGACTGAGGAACTGAGGAGACAGGCGAGGGACATCAGAGGAGGGACAAGGAAGGACAACAGGAAATAACCAGGGGAAGATGA
>JAVLVB010001216.1:2899564-2928286 GCA_032876305.1 Orestias chungarensis | reverse complement strand
ACAACATAGGCAAGGCTAGGAGCAACGAGGAATAGCAGACGATCCAGCGGTGAGTGTGTGAATGAATGTGGCTTAAATAGTGAGAACCGGGGTGTGATTGGTGGAGAAGAGGAGTGAATTATTGCAGACAGCTGTGAATGAAGGCGGAGTGACGAGACACAGGGAGAAAACAGAACCAAACAAAACACACATCATGACATATGCGTTTCTTTGAAAAAATGGATTGCATGGATTAAAAGATAAAAGATAAAAAAGGGGTTGATTGACTTTTACCCATGTAGAACTGCCTATACATACAGTTATTTTTACCTGGACACTAGGTTTGCACATATAAATACTGACATTAGTTTTTTTTGTTTTTGTTGTTTGTTTTATTTATTTTTTTTTGTGTTCCAGTATTTTTCTCAGTCGACCTGAATTTTTAAATATAGTTTTACCTGTTTAACTTACTGTAGATCTGAATTTTTACATTTTAACGCACACATATGATTTAATCAAAATGTTCCACTGTATCTCTAGCTTTATGAATATAGCCAAGGGTATGTGTAAGTGCGATGTGTCACCTGTGTTAACACGTGTTCTTGCTAACTCTATCGTCTAGTTATCAACATTACAATCTCCTCTAACATTACACATTTAAGTTGTCTACTGCTGATGGAGATCTCTTTTGCTTTCAAAACAAAACATGTACTGAAAACAGACAGTTTGATGCATTTTGCCGAACAGTGACAACCTACCAAAGAACAGGCAAGGCAGTTGTTTTTGGAAAAGCATATTTCAAAAAGAAGGCAAACAAGGTGTTTTACATGATAAAATAAACTTTAGCCTACCGGATCTTAACTGCTATTAAAACTAATCACCATTAAATAGTTTATTAAAGATTAAGACGATTCCATGTTGTTCTAGAACTTGTTAATCAACGGCAAATCACAGACATTCATTTATGATGCTGAAGTTTTTTTAAATGTATTTATTTTGTTTAGGTTACTGGATCATAAAACTGAAATACATCCTCATGTATGGAACCGGTTTCAAGGTTAGACTTAAACTAGAAGGCCTGTGTAGTCTGTTGATTTAATGACAAAATATCTGTTATGTATTTCGGTTCTAAGCTTGATTGATTTAAATTTCAGGATGACCTGTGAAGGCACTGCTGTATCAATCAGTTAGACTAACGATAGATGCATGGTTTAGGTTATCAAGATCTTGCTGGGAAATATCTCCTTCTATGATGAAAATGTGTTTTTAGATTATAGAAGGATGTATTGAGGTTTCCAATCTGAGTCTATCACTACACCTAGGTTTTGGACTTGTTTGGTAGTTTGTAACTGTAGCTAATAGCTGACGGTGTGTGCCGACTCTTGATCGTCCCTGTATAGGTCCCAAAACGAAGACCGACAGTTTTGTTTCTACTTAGCTGAAGAATGTTTTGGCGGAGCCACACATTATTTCGTTCTAAGCATCTGCTCAGCAAAATTTAAATACTGCAATATAACTGAATATAAAATGCATTTCAAACTGATTAAAATTTAGCTAGGTTGTGGCTAATATAGTCTATTTTTATGCATCTTCACACACTAAAAAGACTGGTGTAGCAAAACATATTCTCTCAATTTTACAATATGAATAAGAATTGTCTTCTGTGTAAATATCAAACCACTTACTGTACTAAAAGTGATAGGTTAACGTTCATACATGTATAAACAAGTGACATGACAAGGTTGCTCATCGCATTATGGAGAGAAGAGATGATCAGGGACAAGATAAAGCAAACTGAAATAAAGATTAAAATGGTTTAAGAAAATAAATGTAAACCTCAGACAGTATAGGAGAGATTCTGTGCCACTACAAATCGCCTCTGCCAAAGCTGGGTCACATAGCATGTAACTTATAAATGTGAATTATGTTACAACTGCTTTAAAACACATAGCAGAATGAAAAACACTTTTACCAAAAATACATTGCTTAGGGACAAAAAAAGCATATATTTCAAAATTTCTTTAAAATAATAGAATAATTTAATAGGACCAAAAAATACGTTGTAAGTGTGAGAGCCCTATGGAATCTATCTTAATCAATTTTCCTCAATTTCAAGCTTTTATAATAGAAGCAAGTTGTTTCATTTATCCAATAGGCCATGTATGAAACCTTAACAATCATACAGAAAGACAAATACCAGGATTAAAAAACATGTAATTAATGAAAAAAGTAATGTAGTAGCAACAACCTACTGGACCGTTGAGCGTAGGTATTTATGTCATTTAAAAAATAAGTACACTAACAAAGGCTTTCGACTATTTTTTGTAAACTTATGAGCATAACATTAAAAATCTAATAAGGATTTCTATCCAATTAGGATGTTTTAGTTTGTTTGTTTTAGGTTGACTGACATATGTCAAACCTCAGTTATAATATCCAAATAAAGTAAAAGCTACATCTCCACCAATCTGATCCCTTTGTCTTAGTGAGACATCTTGATATCCTTTAGAGTCTTGTTGTTTGTCACTTGTTGACTTAGTATTAAGAACTACACTTCAAACATAATAATGTAAAAAATAAAAAATAAAAAAATTCTTGGGAGAAATAAAAATGTTACTGAAAGTTCTCCCTAGGGAGTAAGTTTAAACATGTAAAAGTCTTTTTTTATTTGTTGTTGAATATATTGACTTCATAATTTAATGGGACTTCCTCAAAAGAAGCATTTATTTCAACCTTAATAAATAAAGATTGTGTTCCATATTCCTGATTATGGCCCATTACATGGCTTGTGATCTGTGCATTTAGTTGACCTTTAGTGGACTAGCATGGGTGTGAATATTAAAAATTCCCCCTCCATGTTCAGTGGTAGGAATTATTATTGCTTTAAATCCACAGTACACTGATGCAAAGCTACTTAATCCTCAAATAAACAAAAAAGCATTTTGATTGAATGTTGTAATGTTTATTTTTAGATTGAATTGCATAACAGTTGTTGTCTGTGCACAGCTTCGTTTAAACAAGTGTTAAAAACAATTGAAAATTGTTTGATTGTCTATTTTATTGTATTTTGTTTGGGTTTGAAGGATTGTTATTACATTAAACTGTTTGGGTATAAACATGCCAGATATTCAGACGATGTACAGATTTGGTCACTTTAATCTACGTTACCAGTTTTGTTAATTGTCTTCAACAATTATTCATATTTCTTAATAACCTATGTAACCCTGTTCCAAAACAGTTATCTTTATGATGTATAAGCTACCTATAGTGTTTTCATGGAACTTTTGATAGAAGATTTGGATTATTTGTTTAACAATGCTCTTTAGTTGCTAGCTAGACTGCCAGTCATATCCACATTTTTGCAGGTATGTGTATGTGCTTCTCCTCTCATTCTCTCCATATGACAGGCAAGTGCAGCTTTTGACGCTGGAGCTCATCAGGAGCCATCAGGAGGAACTTAAAAGAAGCTGGTTTCCTGAGGCAAAATCGGATTGGTGTGCTAAAATGACTGACAATCAGACTTATATTGTTGCTTTATTTCTCTTTCTTGAAGTGTTGTTACTTAGCTCACTTGTTTCAGCTCCACATAAACCAGATCCCTCTTTAGGTGTTCATCCTCTCAGCCCCAATCTGAGTGGTGGAATCCCTATTGGCTCCTTCCTTGATCCTCTCCACTCCTCCTCCGACAGCCCTCCTGCTGACAGCTGTCCGAATTTCCTAGCACCTCCCTCGATTCACTCATCAGCCTGCCCACGCTGCATCGTGTCACCACTCCTCACCTGGAACAGAAATACAAACAGTATACTTTGCCGTACGCAATTCCCCTACCATACCCTGTTGCTGTGTATAAAAGGAATAACAAAAAAATTCTCCCGGAGCTCCATTCTCCGTGTTACAATTGAGACAATGCTTCTCCAAATTCCTTATCATTCTCCAACCATTTCTATACCATTTGTTATCACCTAATTCTCCTCCAAGTTGGAATGCCCAATGCCAAATACAGAATAAACACCTTCCGGTAGTTTGCAATAAACTCATTTAATCATCTCTATGTGTTGGTACTTGTTGCATACTAGAGGTTCAGCTTCTAAACTTAAAAAAACTAAATCTAAATACAACTTTTCTTATTTTTCTTTCCTAATTCAAGTTATAACTACATGCTGTAAATGACATATTGACTGCTCTGAACTACCTGATGACTTACACAATAAAAATTCATTGATGGCAAGTAATTTGCTTGCTAAATTACATTTTGGTTCTTAACAACATATACATCATAACCAACTTTTTTGTACCATGTGTTTTCTTCCAGTAAGCGTGTTATAGGTTTTTGAGTTGACCTATTCACAACAGAGAAGATATGGTCACTGTCATCGCCTTAGATCAATGATATTGTGAAGTGGAGAACAAAGAGAGCAAATAGAGAAAGGGGAAAGAGAGCAAAAGAGAGACATATAGAGAAAGAGACTGTTCCACATCAACTCCTAAGCTGATCGATTCCCTGCTAACAGGGCCTAGTAGCATTGATTGCTGTGTAAGTAGCTTCCTCATGTGTCTTACGCTGAAGCCCACACAACAGCTCAGCAATGAGACCACTGATACACAATAAAAGTTACTTTTCATGCTTTTGGGGGTTTACTGTATATTAGTGTAATTAACATTTGCTAAAATTAATGGTTGACTCTCTTATCTGAAATGCGTGACACAGTTTGTGCTATTTAGCTAATTCACAGGGAATAATGTGTTACAGCAAACAATAAAATTGCCCTAGGGGAGGGCTTTAATTTTATTTTTTTTATTTTTTTCATGACTTCTGACCCACACACATCTTTGGTGTTTTCATCCTCAAGGCTTTTTGCTTGAACGCTAACATGGATGAACATGTAAGTTTTTAACTGGATGTCTGAAAGAGCATTGAGGGAGCAGGAAGGTCTGCAACTGAAAAAAAAAAAAAAGTGAGAAAAGAATGCAAGACAGGGCTCGAAAGATTAGTGCATGAAGGTGGTCTTGGCTGCACAGCTAATTATGCATGACATTAGTGTATAAGCTGTTCCACTTGCTACGTTTTATTAATGTGAGTGAGAGGGTGCATGCCTTATTTCATTATTCATTGATTTTAATTGGTTTTTGTTCACAGTCGGAGGACAGAGAAGAAGTTGAGAATCTGTCCTATGCCTTAAAACCTGACTTTCAGGAAATATGTTACCCAAGGAAAAACCTATTAATATTGACTGACAAGATCATCTTTGAAATATAAAATTATTTTAAAGAATAATGGTTTTACTTGGATGTCATCCCAGCAAATACAATTCTCTGGGATCTTATGTAAGTAAAAAAACTATAAAAGAAATATCAACGGGGGTCTCTTGGGTCTGCTCTACCTCATTTGTTAATTTGGCAGTGTACATTTACATGTTAAGTGGAAGGCAGAAAAACTCCTCGTATTTCTTGCATTCATTTTGCTTCTCATGAAAAAAATTCTCAATTTCAAAATATGTTTATTAGTAATAAGCTTATAAAATGTTGTCAGGACAATCACACTAATAGGCCTATTGAAATCAGTTATCAGGCTAAGAGGACACATAAGTCATAGGCTCTACTTTCTCTGTAGCTCAATAGTTGGCTTGTTGTTGCTTGACGAGCTTAACATATTTCTAAGGAAACCATTTAAGGTGTAAATCATTGAAAAAAAGGTCTTGAGATACAAGTAATGGCTGAACAGAAAGTATTAGAGTGGAAATGAGATGCTCCCTCATCTATTAAGTGTTGGATTTTCATTTTAAACCTTTTGTCCTATTGACTCGTAATCTACCAACACCAACACTATCTAATACTCTCTTGGAATCAGTGGCCTTGGAAGCCTAAACATGTGCTACAGTCCCCTCAAGAGCCCTCTCAGGAGCAAAATTTTGTTATTAATTACCCTCTAGGGGAATCGTTGTTAACTATAGTTTAGTTATTGTTACTTGTCAAATAAGTAGTTTAAATTCATTAGAATAAAGGAAATGGCATCCACTTAATTAAAATGTTATGGGGGAAGACTCCAAAAACGCTAGGGATTTATTTCCTTTATACATCCATGAAGGTGTGTGTTCCTTACAGTCCAACATTGGAATCCACACAGTTCTCATTGAGGATGGTCATAACGGCCAATTAATCTGAGTAGTCCATGCAGTTGGTCTGTTTTAAGGTAACATGATCAAAAAGCCTGAGAACACCACGTCTTGGACTGTTATGAGTAGCACATCCATAGCAATTAAAAATTCCTAGCTTTTACAGTTTTTAAGGATCAATTTTTTATGTTTGGATTTAAATTGTAGTGTTTAATCTACCTACTTTTGTCCACTAATCAGAGATCAAGGGGTTACAGATCCAGGGTGCAACACATGATTCAATCTCTTCACAGTGAAGCCACTCTCACCCAGTCACACTTGCAAATGTGTACACATTTACAGATTAATGCTTAACATATAGAAGTTATAGAACAGTTGGAACATGTTTTTACGGCATATACAAGGATTCCGGCAATGGAATTTACTGATTTCAGATTACAAGGTGAATATTGGATAGTAAACTTACAACTTCCGTGGACTATGCCACTGTCACAACACCTAATGATAATCAAACAGTCAAGAAAGCATGTATGTAGAGGAGATGCTAATCTAGGTAAAATTACTACTTAACCCTGGATGTCTTTTATATCCACAAATCTTCATTATACCTTAGGTTTGTTCACCACACTTTCACAATCTGAGAACAATTAAAAAACGCTGCACAAGACACACTTGACAATATATATTAAATTGTATTATTGTATTCTCTTGTACTATGTATCCCCAATCAAGGCACATATTATTATTTCATCTATCAATATCTAAACATTGTGACAAATAATCAACATCTTTATATGCCATGAAATAATGTGAAATAAATGGTAAATACGGTTATGTAAACATATGTATTAGAACAAAGTAAAAATTACATTTTCCCAAAAAAAAAAAAAACTGCTATATTTTGTCTTTATTAACGAATGCTCTGTTATTGTAAACGTCAATGCATCAGTGGAAATTAGCAAAAGCCATTTTTAACTTACAAAGAACAAGTCAGACCTCCAGCTACCAGTGGCAATTATGTTTTTATGCTTATTAATTTATTTCCTTCTCATGCATTTTTATAAATTTCAATTTACCTAAATTATGGCAACAGGTACACCGCAGCGTTTTTCAAGGAGCAAAAATAATGAGAGATAATAATACAATTTAAGAGCTCTCTCTCAAAAAAACAAAAAACAAAAACACAAACATACACATAAATATTTTTTCACCCACATACCCACAAATAACTTTAAGACTGAACACAATACTGCAAATGTATGAACTCTTTAAGTCAAGCCCCACTCTAATGGTTGGGAACTGGGGGCAGATGTTGCTGTGCATCGCCGGGTTGCCAGTGTGAATTAGAGAGAAGGCTGCTCTGCCTCCTCTAAATGTTTCATGATGTTTACCAGGCTGTTTGTTCTGAGAGCAGATCAAGGGCGGACCACTCCCTGTGGCACCCACCAAAGGGAAAACGATGTAAGGGGGGAGCACAAAGGGGATGATGGAGGTAAACAGAGTGAATAAAGAAATGAAGTAAGTTTCAGTCTGGACTGATGGATACTTTGATGGGCAACCCCCCTCACGCCACCCTCACATCCACGCACATATATATCAACAGGATCTAACTAACATTGAAATGTATAGAGATTAAAATAAGTTAATGATAAAGAAAAAAAAAACATGAAAACTCAATGTATTTAATCTAATACAACGTTTCAGTGTATTCTTTATTCATTACTTCTAAGACTATCTAAATTTCTTTTTTATATACGGTGTTTTAGTACAAAATTTAAACAGGGTAGTGGTTTTTTTACGCAAAAACCACAATTCAAGGACTTGACAAATTACATTTATAACATTCGGATGTAAACTGTACGCTGCGATGGGGTAGAAAGAGTCGTACGTCAAGAAGGCGACGCCAGACATCACACATCCATGACGCTGTCTAGCCTACATACAAAAGTCTTCTAAGTGTTGAATATTTATTTGTTTAAGTGAGGAATCCCATGGACTGTAAATGAAGAGGTGTTCCTCTCCACTGTCGCTACATGCATGCTCATTATAAGGTGTTCCTGTAAAGTCAATGACACATTGCCAACTACAGTCTACTCTCTAAGGGTGCTGGTCCAGCAAAACTGAACCTGAAAGTCAATAAATGAAAGCAACATGTCGGGTTTCCATAAATGGAAAACGGATTGTCTTGGAATAACTTGTTGTGAACTGTCTGTATATAAATAACCTGAATTATACTTTATTGGTATCTTTCAGTCTATTAAGAAACATAAGTATCACAGGTTGATTGTAAACAGGTCTCTTACTCCTAAACTCAACTTGCAAGCTAACTATTGTTGAAGGTTCAAAAACAAACATTTGCTGAGAGTGTATCGACAAGTTAAAATACACCTCGATATCTTTTAATACTTAGGAAAGTAAATCCGAAGGTGCAAAGGTTGTATGGTCAATATTTCTTAAGATTTTTAACTTTAATGCCTTTGTCAAACTGAATCCAGTTAAACAGTGTGAACATTATTTATTTGCTAGGATGTGCATATACAACAGGCGGTCACCTACAGCTCTGATATGAAACAATGAAAGGGGTTATTATTACTGAGCCTGCAGCCTTCTGGTTTAACTTCTTCTGCTATTCCCTAACTGCAGTACTGGACAAATATTTCCTTTTTAACTTGCCATGTTTCATCTTTCTCAGCTCCACCTCCGTAGCCATGGTCCCCACATGTTATCCCATCCTTTTGCTTCTCTGATGGTTTTAAGACGATAATTGACATTCTCAGACAAGATGACAGCTAAGCTTAAACTCGAACAGGGGAGCGTTTAGAGGTGGCGAAACGCACAATGCCCCCACTGTTCTGATCGTAATTACATTCGGGGTATGGAGATAGGCCGCCGCTTATTGAATTCATATCAAATGAAAAAGAAGAAGAAAATGACTGAAGGTGTGAGCTGATAATATGGTCTAGAAATCCCACATGAATAGCCCAACCCACCCACCCCTCACTACCCATCCTGGTCAGGTTTCTATGCTCTGAGATACACATTAAAATAGATTTGTGTTCAGCTCTTTTGTAATTGCCTTGGTTATCCTGCCTTGCAATACTCTTTCTATAATTCCTTAAATTATCAGTTTTTGTATCCCTTTTGTTTTCCTTTTTTTTTTATTTAACATCTTACTTTTGGTTAGGTGATGGACAAACAGTTTTTTAACCATGTTTGAAATATTTGCGTTTTACATGTTCTGTGTTTGCGAGAATGTTGTTTCCTGATTTGTCCAGTGCAGTGCCACAGTTTGTCCACACTCCAAGGAATCTCTTGGCTGCCACTTGGGGGCGACATTACCATGCGGTACTCTAATATCCTTTCATCTGCAACTGCTGCTCAAAAGCTCCCTGTTGCATTTTACACACAGTCTTCAGTCTCTGTATAGCTGTATAGCTCTGACCCCCCCCCTCCTTCTCCTCTAATAACGCGTTGTCTCTCTCAATTCCCTCCTTCTCGACTGGCCTCAGTACTTCTTAAATCAGCTACGATAAAAACACATGCTGGATTGAAATGTCAAAAGCGTATCTCAAACTGCCAGAACATTAACCTGCTCACCCTTTGGTGCCATGCTTTCCCTAGAGGTAAGGATGGTGTTAGTGGAGACTAAAACCGGTTTTGGATAGAAGGGGGTGGGGGGGCTGGTGCAGTAGAAGGTGAATGAAGTGAAAGGGAAAGAAAGGGTGGTAGGGTGAAATGCCAATGATTGACCGCCCCCATGGGTTACAGAGAGCAGGGCGATATATTGGTGGGAGAGGGTATGGGGTGAATGTGGTGCATGGAAGGCATGCTGCATAAGCAAAGTAGACAGAATATACTCAAGCTGAATTGGAACGGAATAAAAGCAGAAAAACAGAAAGGTAAGAATAGCATAGACAGAAGAAGAAGCAAGGGTGTCAACTGATCAAGAGATGCAAAGTCAAAGAGATCTTATAGAAAATAGAGGAAAAAGTGAAAAATGAGTCAATGCTAAAGCAGAGGTAAGGAGGAGTAAAGGTTTAAAGGCAAAGCTGGCTAAGTCAGGTAATGTATGGCGATGGTGGCTGAGCTGAGCACTGAAGCAGAGAGAGAATGAAAACGACTACAGAACAGTGAGAGCAGATATGTGCTACATCTCAGAGGGGGTGATTTAGTTGATAATAGGCTGATAAAAACTGCCGCCTACAGACAATATCTGTCATAAATCTTTCATCGTTACTCCCACCGTTTTTATATTTGGGTGGTAGTTTTCCATAGGCATTTCTCAGGGCTACAGCACTGGTATGTGACCAGTCCACAGTTACAACAGCCAGGGAATGCAATTTTAAAATAAAGTACTTAGGGTTGAGGGACAGAAAAAATAACAATGGAG
The DNA here is from genome assembly GCA_032876305.1 of Orestias chungarensis. Classification (NCBI taxonomy): domain Eukaryota; kingdom Metazoa; phylum Chordata; class Actinopteri; order Cyprinodontiformes; family Cyprinodontidae; genus Orestias; species Orestias chungarensis. The sequence goes on along the minus strand of JAVLVB010001216.1, from coordinate 2,917,804 downwards.
GCTGTGATGCTTTGACAGAGTTGGCGATCCTGTTGTCTCACAGAAAAAAAAGCAGATAAGGCTGTGATATGAGTGGAGTGAAAGCTTGAGAATTCTTGTGAAAAGGTTAGCAGGGACAAAAAGAAGCACTCAGAGAAAATCCTAGTCTCCAACATGGAGACTTTGCACATTGTTGTACCTGTGGATTAGTAGAGCCATGAATTGAAGTTTCCACATGTCAAACAGAACACCTGCCCTCCTCCTTTTCTCACATATTACATATATGAAATATATTCAACCCAATAATTTGAATTAGTTCAGTTTATTTATATAGCCTGAAGTTATATCACACGTTGAAGAAAAATCATTTCAGTGCGATTATACTTACATTCCAATTATTCATAATAATTAAAGTATATAATTATTGAAGTATTGGGTGTATTGTTTAACATATAATTAAAAAATGTCCTACCTAAGGTAGCACAGCGGTATCGCATTGAGTCATTGACTTGTAACAGTAGCCCACCCTCCTTTTCACCACACCCCTATCTCCTTCCTGCCCATCTCTTCCATGCCTCCTCTCCCCTGAGATGGCCATAAATCACAAGGACTGAGAGGGTCCTGTTTGCATTGGGGGGGTAATTATATGTACCATATGTAAGCTCTCAGGCCATGATGAATTAGCTGCCCTAAGTAGGCCACTCCTGACTGACACAGATGGCACAATCATCAGCCTCCACTAGATCCATTACTTACTGGAATAGGTGAGAGGAGGATTTAAATAAGGATCATGTATGGTTTATTGAAAAACTATGTATCTCAATATCATGTCTAAATCACTGATGACCATTCAACACTGCACTCTGTAGTAGTTTTGAAATTTGCTTCTCAAATTCCCAGTCAGTTGTGCCAAATTTCTCCTCGTACTGAGCCTGGTTCTACTGGAGGTTTGTTCCTGTTAAAGGGCACTTTTTTCTCTCTACTGTCTCTACATTTATCCTGAGTATGAGGGATTGCTGTGAAGTCAACAACACAACACATGCTATCGGCTACATCCTAGAAGGATTTAATTCTGATTGTGAATGAGGTTTTTAAAGCTTAGATAGCCATTAACTGCTCAAATTCAAATGAAACTGTATGGTTTGGATACTAAGTGGCCCACATGATTCCACTACTGCTTATTTAGGACCACTGTCATCTTAAATTAAATCAACTGTCACAAATCCCTGTTTTAAGTTGGACAGTGATCTTACATTAAATAGTTTTAAATAGTTTTAAATACTGCTTTTGTAACTTGGAGTAGTTAGCAAATGTGAACTTCTTTCTATCCAAACAACTCTTTCAAACAGTGATCCATGGTTTTATTTTATCCAGTTTAAATTACTGTATTGTTGCTCTCTGCAAATGGTTTAAAACTGCGTAGCATGCCTTTTGACTGGTACTCCAAAAACAGAATATGTCACCCTTGTCCTGGCCTCACTTTACCGGCTGCTGGTGTATTTTAGAGTTCATTTTTAAAGTCTTATTTTTGTTTTTAAGTGCTTGGATGACCTTTTTACTGCCATAGCTCTCTAAACGTCGTCATCACTACTTAACTCCTTAGCCCCTTAGCTCAGCTAAACAACAGCTCAAACCGGTTGTAGGTTTCCAAGAGGAAACTCAGAGGAGACTGGGCTGTTTGTACTGCTGCTTGCCAAATGTGTAATCATCTACCCTGTATATCAGAGATTCTCCTTCACTACCTACTTTTAAAACTCATCTTTATGTCTGTCTTTTTTTTCCCATGTCATTCCTAAGACATTGAGTCTGTCTTCCTGCGTCTATTTCTTATTCTTTGAATGGTTTCTATGTTGATTCTGGATTATAAAATCCACCACTAGGGGCATCTCTGGGCATAACTGTGTTATTAGCTGTCAAATGGGAAAAAAAACATAGGCAAGTTGTGATACTGTCCTTTGACCATGGAGTCGCTGCCAATACAGTGGTTGGCTTCTTAGTTTTGTTATTTTCTGTATTGCTTCTGTTATGTACTAAATACCATCACCTTTTTATTAAAGTTGGTAGGTTTCTCTATTTGAATACCTAATTTAAGTACTATAACTAGCACTAACTATAAATATGCCACTATAGGATGATTTTTAAACAATTTTAAAAATATTACAGTAAACTATTTTTAATAGCCCTGAGTGTTTCTATTTCTTAGGATGGATTGGAGAAACACTTTTAGTCATTTTACACCTGAAAAACGTTCAAAGAACAATACGATACATTCAACGACATACAGCCAAAAAAAAAAGGACTTCAGTCTGCCTGTAATGGGATTTAAACAGAGACGGAAGTAGGTTGAAGTATAATGTCTCGCCTTGACTGCGTACCCTCTGCTTAATGCCAGCCGTTGTCATCAATCAGCTGACAAGTGATGTTCAGTATGTTCCAAGCTTTGGGACAGCATACTGTATCGTTTTGTCAGCCAGACAGCACCTGGGTGGAGAGGAAGACGAAATAATGCTCCTGGGCAAAGAGTGCAAAATTAGAAAAGCAGGGAGAGAAAAGAGGCTTTGAAAAGGGGAAATAGAGAAAAATACATTTATCTTCTGCTTTATGATTAATCTTTCTTGCCAGCCATACTGTTTTTTAGCACTGGCCTCTCTACCACTACATAAGTAATTCATTCTCTTGGAAAGGTGCATGTGAGTATAACTGCATGAGAGAAACATGCAAGGACCTGAAGAACCATGAATGAAAACATCTTTCAGCGGTAGATGGCACCCCTAATTTGTCTCGGAGATTAAGTGCAGCAGCAAGCACTCACACACATACAGACATGCCCAGTTGGACTTTTTCCACTGCTGGAAATGTGAGTTTTATTTATGTTTCTCCTGATGGTCGCTGTGACAATACAAAATACTAGAGGAGAGCTTTTGTCCTAGACGTTACACCAGCACAGGTACACAAATCACATACACACTGTTTGTTACATGCATACATAAAGTAGATTCACACTTAGGTCAGCCTAATAAGTTTGGTATTGGTGCAGGTTCCTGCAACTTTTACCATGTTATTTGCAAGGTGTTCAGTGTGTTCAATTTTGCCTTGTGGATAGATCTTGTGTCTTGGCTGTGAAACCACTCCATAGTTTCCACACACACCTCATTTCACTTACTCACTGCCTCCTTGTCTCATTGGCACGGACCTCCACCCTTTGTGGAGGTGAATGGTGATCCAGCTGGTGTGTGTCATGCTCTGCCGCCCTGTGCTGCTCGGTAATGGCCTCAGTGGCCAGGAGAGCAGCTGGACACACACAAACACTCACACATGTAGGCAAGAGAAGTCTTTCCAGAGACTCACAATTTACTCTCCTCATCACCATATCCCATGTCTCTCAGAGAGAACAGGGAGGTGGGGAGTAAATGTGTGCTGTTGTTTTGCCCTGGAGCACTGTCCAAACACCTTGGAATTGCTCTCAGTGTGATGACCAGTGGCTCATTTCAATTTTCATTAAACCAGAAATGCCATTGGGAATGAATTGTCAAAATTGCTACAATTGTTGAATCTAACCTTAAGCGATCATTTATAACACGACAGTACTAATTTTCAAAACTCTCTGTCAGCTTTCACAAGGAGGGAAAATCCTCCTAAATAATGTGTTTAAGAAAACGGGTGGGCATGACAGTTATAAGCCCCAAACTACACTGTGCTTAAATACAAGGTAATTGAACATCTGTGATTGGTTTGTAAAGATGTTTCAACTAACTGGAGGTGGCGAATGGGCCTGTAAGAACTACACTACCTTGCGAGAGAATCTATACCATTTCAACCTGTAAAAACAGTTTTCACTTTGACATAAAAGTTTTTTTGTGGTTTGCTTAGTCAAAAAAGTCAAATTATGTTGACCATAAACGACTTGTAAAATCAATAAGAAGATTCAGCAATCAAGGGCTGTGCATTTCTCGCAAAGCGATGGAGCATTGCTGAAAAATGTATTTTCACATGAGCAAAAAAAAGTCTGTTCACCTGAATGTTTTGTTGTTTAATCTTTGTCATCGAGCCAAAATAAAAATCCACTAGCAATTGGAAAATGAACTTTACAATGTGCGTTTATAAAGTTATCCAGCTCAGCGAACTGGCTCCAGACATTCTTTTTTTTTTTTTTTGCTACACAGTGATTATACTGGGAAACCCCATTCCATTGGAATCTGTATTGGTGGTTCAATGTTCAGTCACCATATATGTTATTTCCTTCTTGTGGGAGTTTATCTTTGTAAAGCAGCCTCCTCTATTTCAAGCAAATTTCAAACACACTCAATTTGGTCCTGCAGGTAGCTGCTTCTCTTTAATTTGTTTTTGTTGGTCAACTCACTCTAACAATGTCACATTGTATGTTAGATTCCAAACCCCTCTTTGTAAGAAAATAAGCTGCTTGTGGCATCAGCTGAAAACATTGCCTGCTGGCTAGAAAATAAATTCACAGCTGGCCCAGTTAAACCACATTGATTGGCTATTATTTTATTGTGTTTTGATTCAATAAATAAAAATACTGCATGGATAAAATATATAACATTTAAAAGAGGTTTCTAATCCAAATTCGACAAACGGCTAATATCTTTGGCACTGTGACCGTGGAAACCTACGTTTTTCAAGAGCTCAGGTCTGAGCAAAAGCAGCCTTTTTTTTTTGCATTACAGGGGTAATATTATGTTTACAGGCTACAAAAATACCTCATTCTTGATATTCAGCATTCCAATGTGTCAGTAATGCTAATACTCATCTTTCTGTTTATTTGTTTTGTTCTTTTTTTTTTTTCTCTAGACATGTTTGAGTGGAAGTCAACTTATGGGTTTGAGGTGTAATTCTAAACAATGTCAACAATTGAATGTTATTTAAACGTACAACGTAAACCTTGTGATTTTCCTTTTTAAAGGTATTTTTATGGCAGGGCTTTGAAAGTATGTATTGTGATGCCTCTAAGAGAACCTTGTAGTTGGTTACCCAAACAAAGGCTCTTTTACATTATTTCATGAACTTCTAACATTTTAGGTTGATGGAAATAATTGGCTTTCTTGGTGTGTGTTTTTTTTGCTTGTTTGTTAGTTTTTTGTTTGTTTGTTTTTGTTTATTTCTATTTTTAGATATATTGGATGGATGGCTGCCTGAATAGATTCCAGTTGTGCCTCGCCATGCTCACCAGAACAGGAAGATTAACATTTCTGCCCTTCAATCGCCTTCTCCACTACTTTAGCCTTTCTACTTGTCTAATACAATTAGGAACTGATAACATTAGGAATACATATAAATAAATTATTCCTCTGAACATGGGGTAACAGTGTCACAATAAACACTGAGCATCTTGATCTATTCTTTCCTTCCTCTTTTTCTGAAATATATGATTTTTTATGAACGAAGATTAGCTGGATCAAAACATACCCTTTGGAAAGCATTCTTTGAATAACTGGAAATATATATATCAACATGTTCAGTGGAAACATTAAGGTATCTTGTAGTGTTCATAACCTGTCTGAAACGTTATGCATGAAGGCCAAGCTATATTTATTAACTATAACACTGTTGTTCAAATGCAACACACCTAAACATTAGTCATTTTCGCAGGCTGAGAGCAGTGCAGCCTTACAGCCTTACAGAATGCCAACAGCAACATAACATTGTCTAAACAAATTTCAATGCACACATACCAAATCTGCTAAGCACCTTCTCATTGAACTATATTTCAAAGTCGAACCATATGTCATAATCATAACCTATTGAAATAGGCAATTACAGCAACATTTTAATAAATAAATGCAGAACAATGCAGAGTAGAAGAAACACAGAATATTCAGCAAATCTGAAGAGAGCAGAGTTCTAATGATATTAAAGGGGAGATGGGTTAGGGGCATGGGATCAATGTAACACTTTGACAGGGAACTGGATTTTGTCGACATGACGCCAAATTAAAATGGTTGCAGGAGTAGGTTGATAAAGGTAAGTTGAAGTGGTAGAAAAATAATGGCTTATTTCATTCATTAAAGTGATGTTTTGAGGTATTCAGTTATACTGCATTTAGAGACTTATCTTTCTAAATGTAGCACTTGTCTTTTAACTTGGACTTGGAGAAGGAGTTGTATGTTTTTATCATCTCCTAATTCTAATTTCAGTTTCAGCGGGGGTTACAGTAGGCATTGCAATTTCACACCTCTAAAAAAGAAGGCATATAACTAATCAACAGTGTTAAGACATTTGCATTAAATTCCAAAATGAGTTTTTTGTCTCTCCTTTTTCTTCTTCTGAAAAGGCAGTCTCATTCAGTGCATGGTGTGATAGGATTTGCTCTGATAATTTGTTCAAGTTGCTGACTCTGAACAGAATTTAGTAATGTTGATACCACAAAATAGGATTGGTGTGACAAAATTAAAAAAAGGCAAAACTATTATTCAATACCCTACGTGTATTCAGCATTAACATATCCCATGCCTATGAGGATTATTTTTAACTTGGATTGCAAAAAGGGTAAACAGTTAAGAAACTATATTGTGTGTACTGAGATATATGCCCATGTTTAATCCCTTAATAACTCTCATACACTAATTTTGCACAATTTACATGCTACCTTGCACATGTAGTAGTAAAGGTGAGACACAATGGGAATGGTTTATCACAAGCACTTCATTATTAGTACGAGCCACACCAAGTTGTGTCCTCCGCTTAAGCAATTTGTTTGACAGCATAATGCCTTCTTTGATTGGTCCGTTATCTATGTCACTGCATAAGTGAAAGCCAGACCTAACAAACTCTAAATAACATCTTGACCACAGCAGTTAATTGCCGGATATGTTGTCTGCTTTTGATTTCAGAGATCAGCTCAGTGTGGGGTAGCGTAGTTATAAACAGTTCCTTCAGCACATGCTTCAACTATTGGAGTTGAATTATTGCTTTGTCAGAGTAATAGTTCTGCTCCACCCGGTGTAAGACATCGAAACTACATACCATTAGTTTACAGTGATGAACATTTTACTTATATTTTTCAGTTTTCATTTCAATAAAGTTAATGCACAAATATTGAAGTCCTTCTTTGCTTTACCTAAATCTTAAGTTTGCACATAAAAAAATTGTGCTAACATATAGAGTGATTTTTACATATAGAAAGCTAAGTAGCTCATCTGTTTTCATCATTTTTAGGCCAGCAATGAAGTTCCAGAAGACAAGCTTAAATATCTTGTTATATTTGAGTTATAGACAAAAAAAAACAGAAAGAAGGATCAGTTTAGGCTTTAATCTTAACAACTTGACACTTTAACCAATTGTCCTAAAGACCAAATGACAGTTTATTTGTGTCCATCTAAGCTACAAGAGGTTTTCTATATTCAGGGACACACATGGCAATGAAGATGCTATAAACTGGAGTAGGATCAAACAAGATTTAACTGATTAGAGTGAGTTTTGACAATGCGAAAGCAGCTAAAATAAAACATGGGTTGCTTAATGGGAGAATGCATATAATTTAGTTTTTCAGGCTGAAACTAGACATTTAAAATATCTCACAATCCCAAAGTGTCAGGATAGCATTGAGTGGCATTATTAGGTCGTAAGCACATATGCATTTATGTATAGGCTGAATGTGAAATAGAGCAGCGTAAGTGAAAAAAATATATATGCAATTGAAATTGTACACAGGTTGGTACTGAAGAGACAGTTTGGCACTATTTTTGTCTGATAGCTCAGAAACTTGCTTTTGCAAATATGATATCCCTGAAGAACAAACCACATATTCCAGTTTGGCAGGGACAGAAGCAAGCAGTAGGTCATTACTGATAGCAATGCAGCATCACGTTTCACTCTGTAATTAGATTTTTCTAGATATTCCTCAATTGAGTACAATGGAACAGTTTTGAATGTCTCAGAGGTTTTCCTAATTCAGAATACTGGAGACATTAGATCTTGCAAGATTCTTCCCTGAAAGTTTCTGTGGAAACATTGGTTCCTTAAGTAGTTTTCTTTTCCATCATCAATATCATATATATATATATATATATATATATATATATATATATATATATATATATAATATAATGAAAACATAGGTGAATATGTCAGTAAATAAGTCAAATTTTACAAAAATATTGAAGTCACTAAAATTATTACAATTTAGGCTTTCAAAAGTAATCCCCTATATCACTTAGCCCTGCCACATAAAATATAATCCAATATGTCCAAGTTAGATAAATTTGCCTGTTTATTTCGAGCGTGCTCAGGCATTTAAAAGACCTGATGAGGCTGATACACACGGACAGGCACTACAAAAGAAAACTATATTACAGCAGGTTCTGTGAGTTTGGCTAATGAGAACAGTATTTTTTTTTTTTTTTTATTTCTAAATTGATAGATAACTAGAAGACAATGTATTCTACAGATTGATACAGACACAAATGAAGTGTTTGCATACAGTAAATTAAAAAGATAAAGTAACAACCCAGACAAAACCTTTCAAGCTTTAAATTAGGTGGGAAAGCCATAATGATTTTTTTTTGTTAAACAGCATATGATGGTCTTCTGAAAGTCACTTTGTAACTTATTTGGGTGTATACTTACAATTATTAGAATTGATGGAAGACCCATTTGTGGCCAAACTTTATCTTAATGTTAGATGTGTGGAGCTAATGAATCACTACTTTACAGTACAGTTGGCGGTTGAGCTTTCTGCCTATTCCTCCTCATCTAATTTTGGAAATGATGTAAACAGTGCCTTTGTTATTTTTTTTCTTTTTACTTAAACTCGATTGCATACTAGATACCTATCACATCATTAGTAATGAGTGAATTCTTACAAAGCTCCCAATTGATCAGTAACCACATAATTAATAAATAGTAAGGGGTACTTCAAGCACATATAAATACTCAGGCCCCCCACCCCCACCCCTCACCATTTGAACCAAATAAAATAAAATAAGCTAGAAAACTGAATAAAACAGAAAATCATATATTTAGTCTCTTCTTAGGAAATCACACACTATAACTGTTTTAAAAGCTGCAGGCCTGACAGAAGTTATTGGTTAAGGTACACCTGGATAACTGTTAATCAGTCTTTGATGCAAAGAGCAATAGATCTGCTCCCTTCAGTCCAACAGTCCACCTTGCGTTAGAAATGTTCTTCAGTTCTATGGCTCTAAAATCCAGGAAACAATACAGAATAAAATGGTATAGGGCCCCTGCAGGGATCTAGCACTGATTTGTTCCAATTCCAACTTCATGTCTCCAGACTTCTCCATGAACTCCCCAGGCAGCCATCTTCAGAAGTTTTTCTGATGTGGGTGATATAGTAACTTCATCACAGGTGAGAACAACTCATAGTACAGACAGTGGGATAGGGAGTTGTGGACCGGTGCCAGAGGAACTAGTTCTTCATTAAAGCAGGCTCTAAAGAGACTGGGGTCTTTTGGCGAGCAGTGGGTGTTCAGGAATACATTTATAGACTCTGTGGTTGCATCATCAATCTTTTATGAGGTAGCGTGTTTGAAAAGCAGTATATTCACAGCAGAAAGGAAGTGATTAGATAAGCTTGCCAGAAAGACCAGTTCTGTCCAAAAATGCACCTCTGAAGTAAGTGCTATTGAGATCTTTGGAAAAAAAAATAACATCTCTGTTTGATAGTGTCTACCACCCAAAACATAAAGCTGTTGCAGAATGAGAGCACTAATTTAGTGACAGACTGCAACATCCTACGTGCACAAAGAAGCATTTTCATAGATCCTTTATCCCAGACATTACAACCCTTCCGACAACCCCATTAGGTCTTCATATCCCTCTTGTCATTTAACCTTCCTCTAGCTTTAACTTTCTATTACTCTTTCTTATGTTAACCGGTCGATTTTGACCCATGTCTTAAATCACCCTTAAGAAACCCTAAGAACAATTATTTATCCTAGAATTTGTTTCTTACCTCTTAGTTACCATGTTAGGCTTCCTCACGCATGAAATTATTGGTCTAAACATTTTTTGTTGTGGCCCTGTGGGCCTTTCTTTTGAGAAAATACCCTCATCTTAAGTATGAAAACATATTCAAATGAACCTACAGAGAATAATATAAATAAAAAAAGATTGTTATAGTACCTAACTATTACTGAAAGGCATTAGAACACATTTCCTAAATATAAAAAAAAAAGAATATATATACATATATATGTTTTTTTTATTATTAGCTATAGAAACATCTATGGTGTTACGGGTCAATTTTGACTCATATATAATTACTTCAGGAAGAAGGCAAAAAACAGGAGATATTGTATTGAAATAGAACTTTAATACAAAATGAAAAGCACCAGTAATAAACAATGAATAACTAGTAATAAATGAGAACAATAATAATAATAACAATAACAATAACAATAATAATGATAATATGTGGATTTTCAATGTCAAACAAACAACAGCAAATAAACTATTTTAATAAATTAACTGTGTGCAAGAACATGCATGTCTACTTATGCAATATTAGATGCATGTGTGGCAAAACATGACGCTTTTTGTGTGTTCTTTGCATAGATATTTTTTTGCTGGCGAAAGCACAATGTGTTTGTCTTTCTGTCCTTATTGCTAGGGCGTAACTGACACCTCTTCATTTTAGAATCAGATGGTCTCACTGGGGTCGTGGCTGTTGTGGTTGATGTTGAGACTGCAGCCGCTGGGTCCCGGGGCACCCGTTCCCTTTACTCCGTTCCTTTTTTCAGGTATGCCACTTGCAGACTTGCCTGTGTAAATCTGTAAATTCCAAGCATAGCTAGTTTTTGCATCACAGGCTGCCCAGACTTTATTCCGTATTTGCCTGGCTTACTGGGCATTTATTGCAAGAAGGGACATTTACCATGAAATGGGAGAAAGCGTTCATCAACTGTTACCTCGGGCCCTGGGTTGAACATCAGTGGAAGGAGCTGCACCCACTTCTCCCTAAATTAATCAAAACACGTCACTCTGAAAAAGTTCTGCAACGTTTATGTGGAAAAGTGTTTTGGAAAAAAAAAAAAAAAAAAGACATTAGAAAGTTTGTTTCTTACAGTCAGAACATCAAATGTTTTATACGTCAGTAGACTGATTTTTAATGAGCTTTAGAGGGGGAATTTTTGTTACATAGTCCTTTATTATATGATAAAGATAAAAACATTTAATTTATATTGTGATTTATGGATACAAGAGCATTATATATTGTTCTGTTTTCAACACAGAAAATACAATTTGTTATACCAATTGGCTTCTGATAAAAAAATAAAAATAGAAAAACCATCACAAATAATCATGTTGGTGGTCCTACAAATGTTGAACTAAAATACTTTTTGTCTACACTGAAAATATTTTGAAAACAGAATATTTATCTCATTGAGATTTTTTATTAAAGAAGATTAGCTGGATAAAAACAAAACCCTCTGGAAAGCATTCTGTGAATAACTGGAAATAATTATGGTTCATATAAGTGGAAAAATAGTCAAGTTACAAATAGAAGAAGAATAACCAACTTCTGCTAAGCCTGCACTTCACTAAAGTACAATGACAGTTTCATACTGGTGTCTTTTTATCTGGCGTTTACTCTAAATGTTGCTAGTCTATGTATCAAAATTGAAGTCAACAAAAAGTATAGATAATATCATAACTAATTATTTAAATACTATATTATTTTTCATATGATTTTTTACATATAAAGTTTTTTTGTTTGTTTCTTGGGACGAGTCATGTTTTAGAAAGTGCAAATCTGATAGTGTCGTATACGTAAGAGGTCTTGAATTGAATTAACTGTGAATTTGTTTGGTTGGATGCGCCACATTCTGAAAGCAAAATCACCACATTTCAGTTTCCACTAAATCAAAGCGGAAACCGCTGTACACCATAATAATTTTAATTGTATTCCCATTTACTGATTCAGTAAAAGCATAAAATGTTAAAACATGCCACTATGAAAACACCAGGAGGTGACATAAAACCTTCATGAGACTACTAGGATGCTGAAAGACTCCAATTTGCATTTTAGTCACATGTATAACCGGGAGCCTTGGGTTTAAATCCTTTTTACTATTGTAAGTTTCAAGTTTGACCTGACATTTTCTGATGATAAACAAAAAAATATATATATATAGTTTCCCTATGTAGAATAATAGACACGTTGTATTTTATGTCAATTTCTCTCTTGTGTATATAAAGAAACTACATCAAACATCTGGAAAAAAAGAACAAGCTTGGCTTGGAATCACAAATACACTAAAGAAGCAGCAGGATAGATTAAAAATAATAAAATAAAATATATTTCTGGACTAAATAGTACTGCAAGTGCAGGTCATTCCTATATGACAAAAAATAATAACTTGTCATAGCTCTTCCTGTCTTATAAGGTAAAAGCACACATGTTTTAAAATGATACAAATGCAAATATCAAGGCATGCATACATGTTTATTCAGTGTTGATTAATCTCATAACCCAAAAATAAATTTATTTTAACCAATTTTCTTTGGAACTTGCCCAAGAGGACCCATTCATTTATTGTCAGTACTCAAATCTATTCATATAAATTTTAAAGAACGTTACTGAACACCATTGTGATACAAAAAAGGGACATATCGGGTATGTGGGCAGGTTTAGGTCATAAATATATTTATATATATATATATATATATATATATTTAAAGCTCTGAACATCTTTCAGATATGGCTATCTACTAAAATTGACATATAAGTAAGATTAGGTGGTAAGCAGTCCTGGAAACAGGCTTTAATGTGTAGTAGTGTGAAGCATTGTTATCAGGAAGTTAATAACTCCAATTTAAACTTTAGCCTTGTACAGGACTAATTTTATATTCAAAACCCTATGTATGGTGGCAAATAAAAAGTCTAATATAAACAATTATTGTAAAACATTGTGTTAAAGGGGAAAAAATCTAAATATACCTTTACAATGTAATTAAATATATGGCATGCTGCAAAAGCTTAATCCTGTTAAACAACCCATGAAATGCTAGACAAGCTAGTGATTAAGGTCTATCAGTTTGAACTAGATTGCAATAAAAAATAATTAAAAAAACAACGGGAATATAAACATCCAGTATGACATGGTAAAATACGATCAAAATAAATTACCATCAGATGTTAACAAGAAAAAGAACTATAATGCAAGGAAAACAACACAGAAGTTGTGGTGTCCAATTCTATATATTAGTTGTGACATAATAATTAAAGCAATTAAGTACTTTCTCCTCTAGCTGCACTTGTGAGACCTTGTTTAACTTTCTCATTACCATTGACACAAAATCTCACCTTGCTCATCAAACTCTCATTCTAACTTCAAGACCCCATTAGGATATCCAACAAAAGAAGAAGAACAATAGCTGAATTACCCTGCCATTTTACTTTGAATGTGCAAAATACATTTGCAATGTAGGGTTCAAAATGTTAAACGACTTTCAAAGTTGCAAGAGTAAGATGGACTGAATCTGAAGACCCATGTGAGTGCAACTAAATCCTGTCTTGAATATATATCTTTTTCTTTCTCAATATGCTCACTGACCTTTATTGCAACAGATTTTTTACATAGCCAAAATAAATATGTATGGCTTATGCCCATATAATGTTCTTTAACCCAGTTTCTAGCAAAAAAGTTCTCCCAGATTCTTTGTAATCATCAGCCATGTGCAGGAAATAAATTGACTTGTCAGTAGGCAATTGCTTATTTCTTGTTTACCATCTCATCTTTTTCCTTTCCACCTTCCCTGTGCTCTTCATACCACCTACATTCCCTTTCCTTTGCTCTTTTTTCCTGAGATGTTAATTCTCTTTTTGCTTCTTTCTGTTCTAGCTTCCCCTTAGTTCTTTTCTCCTTCCATTATTTTGGTAATCATTTTCTCTACCGACCATGTTCCTTGCTTCTCTATTACCCTTCTCCTCCTCCTCTTTTCTCTCTTTACTCTCTCCTTCCTTCCTTGGCTGTGGTGTGATGTATGGTCCCTGTCAGTGCTGGAATCAATTGGATGCCGGTTGTTTTAATTTAGCCTGGGAGCTCAGCAGATCCAGATCCTCAGTGTCATGGAAGAGCGATAGTAGTGGCCTTTCTCTCCTCTGTTTTTACTCCCCTCCCCTCTGTCGTCCTTTGCTCACTGAATTGATCAACACTTTGCTCCTGTTGGACGGTGCTCAGCAAAAGCTGCCATCATCTGAGAGCCTACAAATGAGTTGGCCTCTTGTCTGTTAGTGTGTTTTGGATTTACATCAGTACCAATTAAACACTCAATTTGCAATGCCTCACATCTGCTATCAAACCTAAATGTGTGGTATTCCAACAGAAAACACTCTCTGACAAGATTTTTTTTTTTTAAGAAAAACCTGGTGGGAGAGAAATTGCCTGAAAGGTATAAGTTTGGATAAGCTTCAATAGACCACTGATTTGTGGCTCATCAGCTGCATTTTTTTCTCACAGCTCCTACTTTTCTTCTGTCACACTACCTATCACCCACCCAACACCACCACTCCTTCATTCTCTCCCCTTTACTGGCAATTATTACAAATCATCTATCCCAAAATCCACTACTGCCATGCTTGAGCAATAGCCATCACGCAAAGCTTGAATTACAGGATGAAGTAACTAAGGTGGCTTCTTTGAAATAAAGTGAATGTCAAGAAAGAGAGTTTATGATGAAATTAAAGAAGAGTGCAAAAAAGGATGGACAAGCAATTAGGTGCTAACTCCCACCTCAACAGTTCTACTAATGGGGAAGCATTTATTTTTTTGTTTTTGTTATTATTTACAGATAGCTTGCTGTTATGTATATTCCAACTTTACATACACGTCCATCATTTCAAGTTTACCTACTCAATCTTCAATCTATCCATCCATCTATTTATCCAAGAAGTAACAAGTCTAGGAGGGAAACCCTCCTAAGCAAAACTCAGAAGGTAATCATGTTGGGTCCTAAGTAATGTACAGTGACGCTCTACAACTACCACCATAAACAGTTTTTTTTCGTTATCCTCTGCATCTATTTTCTGTCTCTTCAAACTCCCCTGTGGGTCATGGCAGACAGCTGCTTGTAATGATCCCGGTTCTCCTGGAGGTTTCTTCCTGTTGAAAGGGAATTTTTCCTCTACACTGTTGCTACATGCATGCTCAGTATGAGGGATTGCACTAAAGTCAACAACAACACAAGACTTTTGTTTTGGTCTGCTGATTCCAGTGGAGTGAATGGTGCAGGTTAATGACTCCATGCAATCAGCTGAGGTTCTTTAGATTGGAAACCTTTTCAAACTGAGTTGTAATGATGTGTCTATGATTGTTATTGATTTTCTGTACGAAAATGTACAACTATTAAGTGTGGCCTATTGAACATCAGATATCTCTCCTCAAAGTCCTTATTAGTTAATGATTTAATTCTTGATAATCAAATTGATTTGCTTTGTCTCACAGAAACCTGGCTGCAGAACACAAATATATTTTGATTCCCCAGATTTACTGTCTAAGTATCACCAAGCACCTAGGTGTTCAACTACAGTCCTTGATGGCCGGTGTCCTGCAAGTTTTAGATGTGTCTCTGCTTTAACACACCTTAGTCGAATAATCAGGTAATTAACAGGACTCTTGAGAATTTCAATTGTACTGAGGAGGTGATTGAACCATTTGATTCAGGTGTATTGAACCAGGGAGAAATTTAAAATTTGTAATACACGGGCCCTCAGCGACTGGAGTTTATATAATAGATATAGTTACAACAAACAATATAGCTAGCTTATCAAATACCCACAAACAAATCAGCTCTTTGTTGGACAGCCTTCTGATCAGTGGTTACCTCTAAATATTGTTTTAATATAGCTGTTACAAGGTCCAGGCACTGCACCACTATGAAAAGGACACTAGCCCAAATATATGTAATTTTGCTTTTGGTGGATTAAAAAAAAATAGTGAATGAGCATCCAAATGATCAACATTTCAACATCAAAATCCTAGTATCAGTTTCAGTCCGGCTAATTGTAAATGTAAGAGAAACACAGCATGCTATTGCAAAGAGATAAGTAAGAAATTTGCAGTCACCACCAGGTGGACATTATTATTTTGCAACATGCCAAACTGAAAAGACGGGAGTTGGCAAGATGCATTATTGATGGCAGGGAGATATGACCACTGAGGGAGACATTGGCGTAGGTGTCAGAGAGCACCTGTACCTCCATCTGATCTTTGGCTCAGTTCATTTAACATTAAAAGATTGTGAATGTGTCAGAGGAAACCAGGCAGAAGAGCTGTTAACTATTTTTTTCAGACTGTCAGCTTGGATCTATGTTACAATCACATCTAGACTTTGTTTGAAAAGAACTTGTAAGACAAGTGTTAAAACCTAAAAAAAGACACATGGAATTTAAAAAAATGTGTATGAATTATTTAAAGTGTTAATTAATTAAATTAAAGTGTTACTCATGAAAAAAATAGAATATGACTGGAGTATGAAATATTGTCTTGTTTTCAGAATTTTACCCCAGAGAGAGATAGAAGAGAGCCCCAGTACTTCCTCTTCTACCCAGAATACAAAACTGGAATAGAATCTTAAGAATGAACAGTGTTAAGGTTACTGGTGGCATATGACACACAAACGCTCTAAATGGATGTATACAGAATGTATAACACATTTAGAGCCGTTAAATCTGAATGCTTTCTGCTTCTATGTCTCTTCTGAGATCCACCAGTGGGTCATCTAAACAGTTTAACTGTTTTAACAGTTTTAAAAATCTGTTTGAAATTGGATCTCGAATGCCTTCCATCTTGTCCATATCTGCCAAGGAGATGAGTGGAATACTGGAAACCCCTCTTGTTCACTTTCAATACCTAGTGATGTCCATTGGGCTTTGCAAAGCCCCATTCAGTATTTCAAAATGTTAACAATGACGTCCTTCATGATGTTTTGATTATCTTTATCTTTCTTTAACAGTATGATGTATTTGTATTCTCCCAGTCCCCGTTCATGGGCAAATACCATGTCCATCATGTATGTCAACTTCTTCTTTAAAACGGTCTTTATGTTAAGGAAGAAAACTGTGAATAGATAAAATGTCCATTTCTTCCTTGGGATACATCTTCCTAGAGGGACAGGTGTGTAAAGATTTATGCAAGGTCCTGGCAGTTTCTTAGTAGTTGAGTCCAGAAAGTAGACAATGGCTTTAATGTTTCCTCGGTTGTTTGAATTTCTACTGCAGATTAATCAAAGACCACAGTAAGATTGCACCTCTTTCTGCACTAACCTCAAATTAACATTGCATGTACCTGGGCTACAGAAGCTAACTCCTGAAATATGTTATCATGCACCCGAACTAGTTAGCCTGACCCCCAGAACCTCTTTATTTTAGAAGTCAATGCTTCAAGTTTAGATGAGAAGCTGTTATATCCAAACAATCAGAACCTAGAAACAAACTCCATCCTTCCACCTTCTTCTACTGTCATCTCTCCCCAGCTGAACATGATAATGGTGTGGAGGACTTGGAGATGTTGGCGATTACACTTCTTCTTGAAGAGCAACGACATTGATTAGAGGATGTCGACCATTCAATGCTGGTATCTACAGACTACAAGATCATAGTCTATGTTTAACACCGGAACCCAAGTCTTTCCTGTTGGTCCTTATTCTTCTCCTGCTTAAACCTAATTATCCTTGAGCCTGATGTCTGGTGAACCAACTACTATTATCTCATGTAACAGCATAGCTGGTTCGGTAACTTGGCAGATTGAGGATATTGTCACCCATGATTGAACTGTACTGTCCTCATTGTTGAGAATGCATTATGGCATTCTCAACTATTGTTTTCCTGTTTCTCTTTATTATTATTCCGCCGTTTTTCGGCACTTAACTCGTTCAACAGTCTTCAACCGATTTAAACAATTAAGATATCGAATCGTTCAGCTTGTTTTGGACATGTCGGCTATGTCTTTTGCTGTTAATATCTTTTCAACTTTTTAACTTATTCAACTTTTTGTGACATTCTTTTCTCATTGAAAATGCATGGCGGATTTTTAAACTCCTTCAAACAATTCAACTTTTTTCAGCTCTTTCCACTTCAGCACAATTTCAGCTAGAAACACAGTTTAACTCTCAGTTTGTCGTTATATCCGAGTTCTAATAAGAAGTGAAGACGGTATGTCGATATCTATCACGGTTTTTTCGCAACGCGCCTCTAAGCGACACAAAGTTTCGCAAAAATCACAAAATTTCACTAAATCTAGAGTGATGACATCATCAGCTAGAGTGTGGAAGATCCTTTTT
>JAVLVB010001216.1:2873626-2897613 GCA_032876305.1 Orestias chungarensis | reverse complement strand
CAGTGGCTGTGTTCCAACACGCAGTTTGTGCACCAACCTTGGTTGATATAGACGCATAGTCCGCCCCCGCGGGCTTTCCCGGAGAGCTGGTTGCGGTCCGCCCGGAAGAGCTGCCGGCCGGCGAGTTGGAAGGCTGAGTCCGGCATGGTGTCGTTCAGCCAGGTTTCTGTGAGACAGATCACCGCGCAGTTCCTCATGTCCTCACAAGCACTGATCCTCAGCCGCAGCAGATCCAGCTTGTTGTCCAAAGAGCGGACGTTGGACAGGAAAAGTGAAGGGATCGGGGGTCGGTTAGCATTAGCCTTTAGCCTGGCTAGCACGCCGCCGCGCTTCCCCCTCTTCTGCCGCCGCTTGCATCGCCTTCGCCGGCCCTTTGTCTGCAGCGCTCTGCTCCCCCACGCCGAAGTCCAGAGGAGCCGTAGTCTGCCCAGTTTTGCTTGGACGTTATTTTCTAAGTTTTTGCTGATCAAACTGTCCTTAAACCTACAAAGTTCAGTCCGTCCATAACTCATACGCATGAGGCGCATAAGTTTGGGCTCGGAACCGACGTAAAAACTACTTAAATCAGGGTGTTCACTAGGAGCGTGAGAAGCCGCTGCATTACCGCGCGCCGCCATCTTAGAAAATAGCTAAGATAGCTAATCTTACTCTTCTCTCACAGAGATACTGGTTCCCCTGTGGCAGGATCTAGATCCCTCCATATTCAAAAATTTTTAAATTAAACATATTTGAACTATACCAGTCTCTTGTAATGTATTCACATGTAGGTTATAAGCTTTACATGACCCATGGCAGAATCAACAACTGGTATGTTCAAATTCAGCAAAATATGTTATTTGAAATATATGAAAACTTATGAAAATTTCAAAGAAATTTACGATGAACTCAGAACGCAATTCTGAAGATTTACCAATTTGCCTTGGCAAAAACACTCAATAGAAAATAAAACAAAATATTGATATCTGATTTTAGTAAAGGCGAGATCTTATCAAATCTTCAAATGAAACGACAGGTTAAGGAAACTTTTATGCTGAAATTATAAATCGAATAAGCTATAATTATTTGTCTAAAGAAGGAAAATTGTGAAAGGAATGAAAAAAAAAAACCAGAACATTGAAATAACTGTGGTTTATATAATCGTTCTAATGTATTCTCTCTTTCTAAAGAAAATTGATGTGGAAGGGACAAAAAAAGAGAAAACAAAACTTGAAATTACAGCTATTTATGTAATTGTGCTCGTGATTTCTCTTAGGCTGTTACCCTGGAGCCAGAAAGCAGCAGTGGATATATATGGTCAAACATACAGTACATGCATGCCTGGTCACACACCGTGAAATAAACAGATCAACAGTACAAAGCGAGGGCCGGCATGGGGGCTGTTGTGAGGCTGACATTTCAAGCTGAGTTCCTGCAACAGTGCAGAAATACCATTTATTTGGTCTCCTAAATCTAAAAAAGTACACAGGGCAGTAAGAGCATTATCACTTTATGCCATAAATCTCCAAGTTATGTGCAGATTTACAGCTTATTTGCTTCTTTTGCACAATAGTGGACGAAGGTCCTGAACATAGTATACATCCCAATTCATAAAAAGAATGGTATAAAATGGTGATTGCCCATTGATTAAAAGTGTATGTTATAACGCCACATAGTAGATCTAATAAGGTGTGTTGCTTTTTAAAATCTGTGATATGGTTTTTGTATATTGTGGCCTCAGAGGACAAAACTAGATTGAGATTAATTTGAAGAATTGCAATCAGGAGTGAAGAACTGGACAGCAACAGGCCCGGACATGATCCATACCTACTAGCTCGGGGAGAAGCCTTCTCTTCATATATATATATATATATATTCACAATTTCACAATTTTGTTATTGACTTGTCTGCTCTGTTTATTATTTATCTTCCTGATTGCTTTTCTTTGGCAAAGCTTTGCTATTCAGCTTTACTATTCAGGTATTCAGTTAGTCCTAAATATTAATGCCTTTAATTCACTCTGATCTCTTTGCCTAACCAATCAAAATCTATTGACGTCTTATTTCAAAAGCATTGCTTCTAATAACTCCAGATTACTGGGGCTATTCATATTGTCTCCTGAACTTCACTGAGTAATCAAAATGTTTCAAAGTAATGGAGTGAAACCATCTCCTTTTGTGAAAACCTACCACAGTTCAAGAGTTTTGTAAACTGGATCATTTCCTTTCAGACAACAGTTCCACAGGTTTATTTATGCAGCCTTTTCCATGATGGTTAACGCTACTAAATAGTACTGAATAATAAACTGAGTGTCTGTATAATTAACCTAATAAATAACATGCCCTTTAATTACTGATATGCACTAGCTAAAACCTAGAATCCATTGTAAATCAGTTTTGCTCTACAGAATACACAACAATCTATTAAGATTTTAATGAAAGGACTAGCTGAAACCACGTTTAAATTTACCGTAATAAACATAACATTTTACTGATTCTGACATTTCACTGAACTGACCATTTTCTATTTTAAGTCATAAAGGTTTCCCATATTATTTTCTTTTTTTTTCCTAAGAAACAGTACAGTGAGAGAATGAGAACGAAATAACATTTCAATATTTTCATTACATTCTGCAATCGTTTAAGTTTTTATTTCAACATCTTCATGGAATTATTTATACTACACCTATCCCCACTACATTAAGCAACCCAGGGTTATGAGCCTGTCACAGTAGAACTTCACATTTGTTTTGGGTTATCAAACCTTTACCCATCTTTTCCTTTGAGTCCAATGATTCCTGGCAATGTGTACATTAACAGGGACATAAGTTATTGGATGTCATAACATGGTTGTAGTAACAAAATTTGTTTTTCTGTTAATTATACATTCTACTTATGCGATACAAATACATTATGATCAGGAGTTTTTTAACATTTATAAACATATCTGGTGTGAATACTAAAAGTTGCCAGCTTTTGACACAATATTCACAAGGCTTTATGCCTATGTCCTGGGGTTCATACAAAAATCAGCAATAAATATGTTCAATTTTGGGACATATGTGTTTTATCCTTCTGTAAGAGATTAATGGCCAAAATTCCCATTTTCTTATTTGTTGTATGTAATTGTTCTCTCAAATAATTAAAAGAACATAATTTTTTTTTTTATTAAAGGTGCGGAAAAATAATTAAGAAAATCTTCCAAAAATGTGTTCTCTCCTCACATGTCAGATTTCTGTCATGACCAGAAATAATACACAGATGACCAGCCAGAAACAAATAGTAAGATTTAAAAGATTAATTGAATCTGAGATTGATGCTTAACAGAAAACCACCAGCAGTAGTACCATGGGCTAGGTAAGAGTCTGTAGTGGTGAGGCAGAAATGTCCAGATATCAGAAGTCAGTGAGAAAATTCAAGAGTTAAAAACATACTTTTGATCATTGCAAGTAGGAGTAGTAGGAGCAGGATCGCTGCATACCTGCCTGTTGAAGAGCAATATTTAAAGTAGGTTAACGGGTGCGTGACATGAACTTAATTGTGCTGCAGAGCTGCGGCTTGCAAGTGGATCATATGAAAGCAGAGCAATAACACAGAGCAGGCAGATGAGCCAGAATGATAACAGTGGCAAAAGGACCAAGCTGCAGAGATGTGGTGAGATGATAACTCAATCTAACAATGAAAGGCAATTGACAGCACAATGAAATAAGATTTTCCAAGGGAGACCAAAAATGACAGGAAGGAGCAGGAAGGCCACTGATTTAGAAGGAGCCTGTTAAAAGCATTTTTTTTTTTTCAACACAGGTGGGAGTACAATTTTTTCAGTCAGTTAGGGCAACTTTGACTACTTTGCACATATCAAAGAGTTTCCATTTGAAATAAAACGTGGTGTATAATTTTGTGCTCTTGTAAATTATTCATTCTAATTATTTAATCCAAATACATTTCATATTGATCATGGAATTTTGAGCATTTAAATATAGCTAGTATTAATAAAAGCAATGAGACTGAGGCAGATTTAAAGCATGGTTGACAAACCAAAACATAAGCATATAGAGAACAGCTTCAGATGAGAGACAGCTGAAACTGGCAGAAAGGAAGTGAAAATATGAACAAGTGAGGCATACAAGGGAAAATAAACTAGACATTAGTCAGAAAATAGATACACCATTTGCAGATATAAAACTACACACAAGTACTGAAAATAAATTTATACTAAGAACACACTTAAAAAGCTAGATCTGATAATTTAGCAACTAAAAAAGGTATTTTGATTACAATTCATCTAAATTGTATGTTTAGTTTGACTTAATGATAGAAATATATGTTTATAAACATTTTAGCCGAGACCCTTTTGCGTGTGCATTGGTTTGGAATGGACAAATCAATACAAGCTTGTGCAGAATCAGTTTGTTTTATATTGCAAAAAAATGTGCTTAAAGTGTTTCTAAAGTTTTTCGTTTAGTTTGTTTTTTCTGTGTTGTGCCTGGCAGTTCGGAATTATTGTCTGAGTGCCAATGTGAAGCCCACCAGATTTTACATTCAAAAATGGGGCATAACCGCTTACACTTACTATATATTCATGAATATATAGTTAGAAATGGCTTTGGGTTTGTGTTAAATGTTAAATGTAATGGACACTGAGACGGAATTGAAAAAATAAAATAGATAAATCTGCTTAAACATTTGTGGAAGGACTGTCTGCACATAAATCTATGAATCTAGCTGCCTGGAGAGCCAAAACTGATTCTCTCTTTACCTTGTTATCTTTATGTCCTCCATTGTGATGGTGCTGATTAAAAGGTGCTTGATTTAAAGTGGTTTTCATTAAACCTTCATTTCTACCTCCTAGCAGCATTTTTCTCTTTGTCATATTCATTCAGTTTTATTTCGTTATTATATGGTTTTGTCCCTTTCTGTTTCTTGTTCATTGGCATTAAGCGTGACTTACTTGAGGGGATTGGATCATGGTTTCATAGCTTCATACTCATACAGATATGTACGCCAATCACATAGTAACGGGGAAGAGGCAGAGCATCCTGCTTTCTATACAGCTACAGGATAATTATGGAAGATGAGCTTTTTCTGAATTCTTCCATCTGTTGATTCCTAAGAAGACATACATATAAATCCATAGTTCTTTCTATAATTCTTTTTCAGTGTCATATTTCCATTTATAGCAAACTACCCATTATAGTAATTTGTCAAATTTATATGCAAAATGAGCTAAATCTATGAAAAAAAGAAAGTGGTGATACATTGACGGAGTGGATAAGTCATTGCTATACTGAATAAACAGCAATAAATGGGGCAAATTAATTCTATCTCATGCGTAATAATAACACCCAGACAGTCTTTAATTTCAGGGGAAACGCTTGCGAATCACATTACCCGCTTTCCATAATCCATTTCAGGCCCTCCAGACCCCAGGTCATGTTCCCCAAATTAGTTCCAGATTTTTGTCACGACAGACAGCAGCCACAGCAACACCTCCGTTGTCTTGGTGACACCATGACATCCGGGGAAAATCAGAAGGTGGCCAGATGAAGAGGGAATCATGGTACTTACTTAAAGTGAGACGCGTGGTTGAATTCTCTCGCCTCTCTGTGGACTACCACTGTAATATTTCTGTTCTTTTTTTGATGTGTCCTGATACACTCTAGGTCTGTTTTTCACATATTTACTGTCCCCTTTGAACTTATTTTTTATTATTGCTTTGCTGATTCCACTTCACATGAAGCTGTTGTCCCAGTTTCTTAGCTTGCCACTTGTGCTGTTTCATCTAGAAACACTTCTAGATGAAAGTTCATCTAGAAAGGATAAACATGAGACGTAGGATCCTTCTGCATCTCTTTTTTTTTTGTTTGTTTGTTTGTTTTTCTTTTATAAGCCTAATATTTGCTGACATTTCTGTCCTCTATACATCTGTAAGATCCAGAAATAGTGAAAATGTTAGTATCAAAATAATATGAAAATACAGCATCCAAGCATAAACTGTAATAAAAGAATAGTTGGGAGAACAAGAAATTTTACAGCAACAAACTTGGATACAATTTCAAGTTGGAGAAATGGACTTAATATTTCGAGTTTTGCTTTTGAGTTTGCTCAACTGTGAATTCTGTGTTTTCACAACTCAACAGTAAGTTTAACTAACGTAATTTTCCAGTGTAGTAACTTTTAATACTTACTTGAGCTAACTGTCCTTTAATGTGTACTAATTTATAATTTTACATTGCCCACTACAATAGTTTATAATGTAACCCAACTTTGTAATTTAGAACCAATAACTTCAAATCCATTGTGTAAATAATCACAGATACAACATTCAAAATAATTGTTTTATTTACTGTACTTCTTACAACAGGGCCAAGTATAATGTAAGAATAGCATGCATTGTAAACTTTCTGTGGTCCAGGCGATAGTGCTTCAGCAGTACTCCTTCAACAGGGTGGGTGAATTTGCATAATTTGCACTGCATTCATTTTAATCTGAAAAGCAAAAACAACAATTTGCTGGGGATTAGTAAAGCAGTCGGTAAAAATGTTATGCATTTTATCAATTTGATGACAATGTTAACAGCATACTGGACACTATTTGGCAAGACTGACAATATAATATTCTTTGCATTTTTTTAACTTTTAATATATTTTACTGCAATAAGATGAATTACAACTAACTCATATTAATTTAAGAAACTACTCAACAAACCAACAGTTGAGGTTAAGAAAGTCAGCGGTCAGTATGAAACATACTGGCCAAATTAAAGCTGCAACGTCTCAGTATATCACCCACACAATATTTGATGCAGGTGAATCAGTCTTTCCTGCCACTACACTTAGTGAATTTCCCTCCTAGGAATAAATGATATATTTTTCTATTTTAACCGGCGGGGGCCTCTAAGAACTATGTTTGTGATTAAATATTGAAAATGTGTATGCCGCCTACAACATAAGTTACCACACAAGAAAACGCAATAAATTAATTAACTTTGTTTAATTAAAAGTTGGTTAGAACTTACCTGTGTGTGCACTCTAGCTCGAGGAAGCGTGCCACGATGAGACTTCAAGTGTCAACTCAGAAAGTTGTCTTTCCCGCATTTCACAACAAATAATTCAGAGTTGGCAGAACTAGTGTCCCTTGTTTTGAACTCCAACGTAAAGATATAAGTAACACCAACTCACCAACCTGTTTTGGAGCATACAACTGGCTTGCTTTGTTGGGTTAACTTACAAAAATGTTGATAATTAAAAATTTTGAGTTTTGCCAACTAAAATTCCTGTTTTAGGCCAAAAAATACAAGTTTGCTTTTTTGCAGTGTGGTGGGGAAAAAATCTAACTACTTGGCATGTATCATCACAAAATGAACCCAACTTGATGGATGTATCTATGAATATTGAATGCTTTCAACCATGCTACTACCACAGAAGCATTTTCGAAAATGTTTAGCATTTAGCATAATGACAAAACCTATTCATAGATTTGTAAAAGTTGATTAATACAAATTTCTCTTCTTGTAATGTTTTTTTCTTTTTTCTTTTTTTGTTGTCAAAAAAACAAAAAAACGTTCTATTTGTTGTGGTTCTATTTTAAAATTAGCATGTCCACATGAACAAAATTAAAAGCAGGAATCTCTAAGGGGAAATTCCCATGTTGTACTGCTATTTACTTAAAAACTGTTAATATATAGAATGAAATCATTTAAAGAACAATGGTGACTTGCAGTAGTTATTTAACAAATTATTCTGCAATTGTCTAATTGATCAAAAAAAATTTCAGTGAGTTGGCTATGATGACCCAGATGCTTCCACATCTTGGAAATGGTCTATCGATGCAAAACAAAACGCTTCCTCTTTATTAAATGCAGCATCGGCATTGTTGCCTTCAAAATTCCGTCCCCATTTTTCTCAGAAATCCAGTTTGGCCTACGGAGCTAGTGTTCAGCTAATCTAGCCAAAGATAGTTCCACAATGTTTTCTGTGTGTCTGGCTGCTTTTCCATGGGGCCCTGGGGCTCTCTGTTTCACAACTTCCTGGGCATTGCTCCACATGCCATTTCCATTTGCAAGATGAGCACTTCCTCTGCTTGCTTAAACAGCAGCCTCCCTTACCAAAAGCATGCACTGACACAATATACATTGTGTGTTTATGTATGCACATTCCAAATCAAAGCCATGCACTAGAAGATAAAAAATATAATTAAAAAATAATTGAATAATTTTGGCTTGACCCCTGTCTGGTCCAGTTTGTGTTATGGTTTTGTAAGAAATCCCTCAAATGTGCTGAGATTTTGAGGGTTTACAGCCAAAGCCTCTCATCACAGTAAGGGATGTTTGCTGCCTCTCTGACCTGAGGGATAGCTTAAACATTAATGTTGTACTGGGGACGTGTGAGATGTTGAGCAACGATCAGTAGTCCCTCCATCTGCTCCCATCCACTGAACCAGCCAGTAAAATCCAGAACAGTCAAGGGAGAGTTTTAGAAGGAAAGGGAGAGAAGAAGAAAAAATATATATGTTTCTGAGCTAGACAGCAGGAAACCAGAGGCTCTGAGGCATAAATAATCTGCAATAATGTCCTTTTGTTTATGTTATAGGTCCTCAGGGACAAATAGCAGCACCATTGATTTGTCATTGGACATTTTTTAAAGATTGATCATTTAATGTTGACCTTTAAAGAATTGTATTGGATCGTTTAACCTATAGCATAACCCTATTCATCACACAGTAAATCATGAAATGGGGTAAAGGGGAGGGGCACTTGCCATGTAAGACGATAAAAAATGGGATGCTGAGATTATATCATTACAGATCAAAATGAGGAAAAATAATAGGGTGCACTAACAGAATGTGCATGACTAGGGCAACTTAAATGTTGAGGTACAGGAGGTTACATAACAGAAAATGGCAGTCAGTTGAAAAACTATACTTTGTATGTGCCTTAAATTGTAGTTCTGATTGAGTCTCTGCATCAAATTAACAAATCTTTCTTAAAGATATTAGTAATAAATTGAAGGCCAACTGCTGACGAACTAGCCCAGAATGTCTTCTTGCATATAATATTGTTTATTGTGGATAACTGAACCAGAATAGGAGTTGATATTGTATAACAGGTCTTTAATATGGAGTACAGATTTTGCGCATACACAGCTGTGTTATAAAGTTCTTTCCCCTTTCACACTTGTTGGTTTTGTTGTTTGTTTGTTTTTTCGTCATAAATATTTCAGATAATCAGACAAAAGGTAGACAAATAAAACCTGGCTAAATGTAATAGGCAGGTTATAAATGATAAGCCTATGTGAAAATAAATCATTACATCCCATGTTAAGTCAAAAATTAACTTTAATAAGTTACTTTCTTGATTTGTACAGTCCTGTGTTAGACCCACAGTCGGATTAATTACAAACTAACATACATCAGGAAGTTGGCAAAAAGATGTCATAAAGTAACACACTGTTTGCCAGTGTACAGACGGTCAATAACAGATAGGAAACAAAGTCATTCATGTCAGTCTGGGTAGGGAAAAACAGTTATTTCTAAGGATTTGGGTCTCTAATCAACAACACTGACAGTCATTATCCATAAACAGTAAAACATGGAACAGTGGGAAACCATCCCAGGAGTGCCCAGTCTAACAAAATTGCTACAGCTATTGCTCAACAACTCATGAGGTGGGTCACAGGAGGTCGCAACTTAATCAAAAGCAATTTGTAAAGAACTCCAGGGGTTGCCTCCTTTACTTGAGCTTAGTGTTCCTGGTTCAGAAAAAAAGAGAATGGCAATAAAATGACTTCAGTGGCAAAGGGAGAACTAGTTTTCACCAAAACAAGCGAAGAAAGAGAAGGAAAAAAAAAATCCCCTCAAGGCTTATCACACTATTTTCCAAAACACCTAGTTTATCCGTGACAGTTTTCGTAAAGCAGTTTCAGAACTGGCCGGAAAAGAATGTCTGATTCTTGCATCTGGCAAAAACAAAAAAGAAAGTAAGTTTTGACAAGACACATAAAGTGATGTCCTGGTATAAGTTTTTTGCTCTCTAACAAAACTGGTTTTAAGAGAAGGTCTTGTAAACAATGTGTTACCCTTTGGTCACGCAACACTTGAGTCACCTCTATAATGTATTAAAACTAATGTCAAAAACTACTCTGGTTAAACAAAAACTGTTAAGAACAGAAAAAGATTCTTCTAAAGAGATAAAACACAGATAGGCCCTAACTCAAAAATTCAAAACTGATCAAAGGCTATATCTGTAACCAATAATACATATGATTTGCAATTAGTTAAGTTTTTTTGTTTGTTTTATTTGTTTTTTTAAGATCAGTCATTAGACCTAAAATTCTACCATGAAGACACATTATTGATTGGTAGATATACACAAAGTGAGACCAAAATAATTCAAAAGCAAATAAAATAAGTCTTAGAGAAACTATTGCTGGATTATATATTTATACATCCACTTAAACATTTGCAAACCTTTTATAAAATTATTAAAGATTTGGTTAAAAGAAAACTAGTTACTGAATTATGAACAGAATTTTAAAGCCTCACACATTTTTAATAACCCACTTCTGAACTAGTTGTAAATGTTATTAAAAAAATAAATAATCATTAGAAGTGCAGAATGAGCATTTCACAAGTTTTAAATAATTTATTTTATCAAAACAATAAAGCCCTCTATTGTACCGTTTTGTTCACTGTTATGGGCCTACAAAATGTATTTAAAAATTAATAATGTAAACATCTACTATGAGGAAATGTATTAATAAACATAAACCTTTAAATATTAAAAAGGGCTCACTGGATCTTGGTGGAGTTTAGTAAAACTAAATTGTAAAAGGATGAAATGCCATTTCAGTTGTTTCAGCACTTATATTTTTTTATGAATTTATTATATTGAGAATAAAACTAAATAACAGTAAATTTAGTAAATTTAACAATTTTACCAAAATAAAACAGGCTCTCTTATTGGGAGATATTCTTCTTGTTGCCTGGGTTTATATATGTGTCTGAACAACTATACAAAATTCCTATTGTTTCATATAAAATTAACAAAAACAATAAACGACGTAGAAGAAGAAAAAGTACAACAGGACTAAAATAAAATGCCAGGGGTGTTCAATCAATAATGAATGCCTACCATCCTCCCACAATAAAAAATACACCTTTTGTTCAGGGTCAATCCAAAATGTCTTACCTACCTACCGGGACTTTGTTCAGGGGTTGATTTCGACGTTCTCTTGACTTATATTGGTGTGGTACTGGCGGTGGTTACAACCCAAAATAAATAAATAAATAAACCTGATTCCAACAATGTATGTATTTTCAGTGCTGTTTTGGTGTTCTCTTTAGTTTGTATCACAAAGTTTTAAAAAATCTCTGCTAAACAGAATTATCATCCTTGATGCATACAGTAGATACTTTGTTATTGTTTTTTATTCAGACCAAGTTCTGTTAAGTCCTTAACTTTAATATTCATGTCATTAAATGTGAGGTCCTAAAAGGCATCACACAAATGTTCGTTTCTTAGGGGCCTTTTAAAAAAAAGTTTAAGGTTGTACAAAACATGGATAAAACAAGAAGCCTAAGGTGTTTACAAGATACGTTCAAACATGTTATAGGAGTAACCCATGTAATGTTTCAAATGTATTAATGTTATAAGGTGGATTTTGATGTTAATGTTTATCTTGCAATGCTGTAAAGTGCAATTCATTTTAGACCTTGTTGACAAGTATATATTTGTACTATTTTTGAGTTTATACAATATGAGGTGGCAGTAAAGCATTAATGTTGAGATTGTCTACTCAAAGACAAGTACAAGAAAATAAAAAGTAAAAAGCATAAGATTGAAGCCTGTTTTTGAGTTTCCAGAGAAAAAAATCAATAAAATCTGAAAAAAAAGGGATCATTAAGAAAACAAGCAACATTTTTTTTTTTTTTGCTGTGTGTGACTGGACTCCTAGTCTTCCTAAATAGCTGTATGTTTGGCATAATCCTTTTAACTTCTTAATTGCTGTTATCGAAGGACATGAGCTATTTACTTTTAACTTAAATAAATAGGATGGCCAAATTTATGGTGTATGTTGTGTAAAACATTTAGATTAATAACAGGGGCTCATACTAGATTACTAGTACTAGATGTACTAGATTAACTGTCTCTATTTGGAACTGTATCCAAGCCCAACAATGTTTCAGTTCCTAAATGCCTGCTAGTAATAAGGGCTTTAAATGTACTTTGACCATGAATCTGCATATATAACATGTACTTTGCATTGCACATGATGGAATTTCCTCTTCAACTGTCCTTGTTGAATAAACTAATTACATGAATGAAACTCAACAGCTCTTTGCAAAAGAGAGTACTTTAATGGAAATATATTGAGGCCTTTTAATATTACCCACCTATGTGGGCCTATGAGTTTTTCTTCCCCTTATGAAAACTAAACCATATTTACTTGACGTACTGGCAAATATTTATATTTAAACATGCATACAAACAGTCATTTAATTAAGTATGGAGGACTTCTTTGAATGTAATAATTCACTTCTTAGAAGTAAAATATTTATCTACATTTTAAAAGTATGAGGTGGAAAAAGGATATCATTCGATTTCCTTGTCATTTAATTCGAAATCCATGGACCAGGTTGATTCTCTGGAATCCTGCTGAAAGACAAATGAAACATATTAGCCAAGTGTATTGTCAGACTGATTAATTGTAAATTTCAGTGCAAGATGACTAGAGATTGCCAGGAGTCTAATATGAAGTGCCTGTGTATCTTTGACTTTTTCAGTTAACCATTTATTTCATTAAGACAGGAAGAAAAGGGAAAACATGTACCTATTTGATCCAAGAAAGATGCAGTGGATGCATTATTCCTGCATCTAAATTGTATGTGATTTGTAACACTTATGTAGAACAGTATGATGCTATGATGCCTATAACACCTAAAGACTTAGCCAGACAGCAGGAGCTACATTAAGCTGAACAAACAATGCACTGCAGGCCCCAAAAGCTAATAAAAACAGCTTTTAATTTTTAGAGGTGTGTGTGGCTGACTTGGCAGAGGTTTTTTGTATTTTTTAATCTGTACAGCTGTGTTTAACAGTTATTTCCCTACATCATTTTTATTTAATTAAAGGGAGACAAAAAAATACTGCATCACTGGCGTAATATTCTTAACATAATTTCCATTGACAATGTCACCTTCCTCAGGACCCTTTTGTATTTCAAACTAATTTCCAGCAACAATTTTTGCTCTAACAGAGTTGCTAATGAAGCAGATCCACCACCACATCTTGCTGAAGGACATCATTGCACAGAGCCAAGAGCAGGGCTTTGCCATTTCATGAGGCAGGAGGTAAAATGAAGAATGCATTTTTATTTATTTTTTTATAATATATAACATAATGTCAGGAGGTTCTGCAGACTTTGAGGAATTTGGTTACACACTGTTTCCTAGTCAATTTAACATAACTAAAATGCAAAATAGTAACTTGCTCAGAAAGGATAGTTAATTCCTCAAAAGCACATACTTATGTCAATCAAATGGTTTTAGCATGTTTCCATTACAACTTTTCACTGTGAAAGATATTGTTATGGAAGCCATCGATGCATAAGGATTTAAAATGTGTTGTGATGAATAAAAAACTGCTAATATGATGCGCGCAGGACTTAATAGTGAAATTAAATATTTTCAAAGAAATGCAGCAAAGCAATTGGGAGGAAAAAAATGTATAAGCTCATCTAATAATGGATAGCCATGAAACTGATATTCATAATCACATCTCTCTCTCTCCTCTACAAAATTCTACTGTTGTCCTGTGTAAAAACTCTCAGAAATGAATCCATATATATGGTCTATACAAATAGCGAAGTATTGTCCGGCTGACTTAACCAAGCAAATCTACATTTTTTGTGGTTTAATTACTAATAAAGTGTCTCAGAACATTAATCGCTACAACAAATTTAATGAAGCCTCTTTTCTTCCTCAACATTTTAGGGTTCTACTTTTCTTGCCTCAGTGAGAGCAAAAACCTGACACCAGGTCAACAGGCTACTTGTAAGGTCATATGCATATTGAGTGATGATTGGGTATTTTCTGAAGGAAGCGGGCTAAAGGTTTGGGCTTCGTTGACTGTAGGGATATAGGGAAACATCTCAAAAAATAAAAAGAACAATTTTTCAACAAGTCAGTACAGTGCAGATCCAATTGTGTATTTTATGTGTAGGAAAGGGATCTTTTTTAATAGGTCATATTGAATATATTAGAATATGGATTCCAAGTATGCTCCATTTTCAGACAAAATCCCTTCGAAAACACAAACCTTCAGTTATAAAAACTTACTTTATATTAAATCCAAATTTTTGTATTAAAATAAGTATTTTTATTGGTCTGATGTAATTATATGTTAAATGCCACTGTGTGTTTTTATTAGCAATTAGTGGGGGAAAAAATAAGTACAATTAACAGAGGAACAGGCTTAAAGAGAACCGTTCGTGTAATCAAACTTTAAGATGTGTTTAACTTAGTCAATTGATATTCTGAGATAATTAAACCTTTCAAAAATATTGTACTTTATGTAATCTGTCGCTACATGCATGCTCAGTATTAGGGATTGCTGTAAAGTCAACGTAAACTATCATTTCGGTGTTCTGATCCAGGAGGAATGAATGGCTGGGGGACAATCTGACCACTTCTCTCTCTGCTACCGTTATTTTAATCTTGTTAACCTTTTGTTTTCTCTTAGTGTTCTTCTCTCCATAGTAACCACACCTGGTCTGGAGTTCTGTTTGCTGAGACAGCTTCTTGGATGAGAACATGGGCTGAGATGCTTCCAGTGACACTCTACAACTGCTGCTATAAACTCTTTTTTCAGTGTCCTGTTCATCTATTTTAGTTTTCTGTCTTTTCAAACCCCCAGTCGGTCGTGGCAGATGGCTGCTTGTTCTGAGCCTGGTTCTGCTGGAAGTTTCTTCCTGTTAAAGGTCAGTTTTTCCTCTCCACTGTCGCTACATGCATGATCAGTATGAGGGATTGCTGTAAAGTCAACGACAACACTAGCCATTGTTTTGGTCTGCTGATTCCAGAGGAGTGAATGCTGCAAGTCAATGACTCGATGCAATCTGCTGGGGTTCCTTAGATTGAAAACTTTTTCAAATTGATTTGTTTAAAATGTATCTTTGATTTTAATTGATTTTCTTGTAAAGTGCCTTTAGACTAAATCTTTTGTAAATTGGCGCTATGTAAATAAACTGATTCTGGATTTTGATTCTTAATGTCATATTGATATATCGCTATGTATCATATTGATACAAAAGACAGATACACCACAAGGTCGATGCAGTTATTTGACTTTGCTTGCGCATCAGTCCAGTAACAGAGTATAACATAAAGTGTATCCTTGCATTTAATAAAAAAATTAGGCAAAAGTAAAGTACGTTCTAAGGCTAACCTACATCTCTAAGTCAGTAAAACATGTGCTTATGATAGGTTATAGGAGTCAACAAATTTAAAAAGGCTGTTTAAATGCATGTTGGGTTGTAAGTTCATGACAAAGCCTATATATATAAAATATTAATCTTTGGTCTTCATTTTATGGCACAGCTTTTAATTAAAACATATGAATTCTAATTATTTACCCTATCAGCAATGTCATTTAGACCTCATTGCAGCATACTAAAACTGATTAATAGCATGACTATTTTCAGCAAAAATATCATCCGCTGGTAAAAATTAGAAGGTCAGGTCTAAGCACAGGAAATGTTGAAAATGCAAACGTAGATCAGTTTTATTAGGTAAAGGTGCATACATCTGAACAGCCCTAAACAATTTGACAACCAATAAACCAATAAATAAATACATTTTTATTTACTGTCGCGTTAATACATAGTGGTAGTATCTATGTACACAGGAACAAATACATGCTTATTTAAAGTTTGTACTGCATGTATTGTCCTCATCGTGTGTGGTCTACTTGACTTGACAGCAAGTTAAATGCACCCTTAACATAAAGACAGAAGACTCCTTGTCCACAGATTTATTGATGTTAAAAGGAAGGTGAAACGGAAACATACAAAATACAATCCGCTGTTTCTATGCCTTCAACTTACAAGAACATCTAAACATGTTTCTTAGAATTACCTTAAATTACGCCATTCCTGTGGAATCGACGAGGTCAAAAACGTCATCACATCTTCTCGGTTCTGGCCTCAACAGAAATTATGGTCCGCTCAACCTGTTGGTGTTCTTTAGAGAACCTGCAGCGATGGAACATGTGGCTTGATCTGCAGGATTTGGTCTGTTGGCATATAACGCCACTTGCTTGGAAGAGAGGATTTCCAGTACCTGGTTGCTCAAAAAAAACATAAAAACATCTGTTCTCATTGTAAATGTAGCCCAAGGCCAACTTGGTGTCAAAAGTAGCACAAGGGTGTAGATCCATTTCGGCTCAGACTAGCGGCGTGTTCTACTGCAAGAACTGCTGCAATATATGTAGATGATAAACATCACCTAAAAAAAATGTCTCTCTTGGCAGTGCCATACGATCTTTATTGGATTTCTCTTTAAATGTACAACATTTATGCACTGGGTGAGGTTTTCTGTGTTGTCACGTTCATTAAGTTTTTATGTCCAGTCAGTGTCTGAGCAGCATTGAGGAGATATTTCAGTCTTTTGAACATATACTTCTTTAAACTTATTTGACCTAGGAGCTGCTTTTTACTCATTTGATTTGTGTCCATGTGAGAAGCAAAGTTGAAACTTGGATCACTGGAAATCCTTGCTTCCTTACACACAAAGTCCACAAAAAAGGAAAAAGGGGATACTAAACACCCCTTTGTGTCTTGTAGGTTACACTGAGTGTTACCCAGCTCTCCTGTAGACGATATGGTAACTTTTGCACTATTGGGTTGACACCTCTGTCTGTGTCAAGGAAATACAGACCAGGTAAATCTCCCTTAGATTTGCCTGACTAGAGTTCCATTAGAAAATCTCCTGACTTAGTTAGCTTAGAGGGATCTCTGTTTGTTACCCTTGGAAATTAATCTATACGTTTAAACACTGCATCTTCAATTGCTTCTGCTGATCAATACTTGTCGTCGAGTCTGTTCCATATCATGTTTAGCCTGGCTTGTGGATGATTTATATGAATTGCTCTAATCTGTTCCAGATGCTTTGCTGATTCTCTTCCGAGCCACTTCAGCAGGGAAGATCCATCTCTTCAATTGGTGACAGATCTAAGCCCAGTGTAGCTTACTTAAAGTAATTTTTCCAGGCCCTGTAGTTTATCTTTTAATTGCAATAAACCTGTAGCCACAAGCTCACGATGAGCTAAGTTTCAAACAAAGTCAGTTGTGTTCAAGCAACTGTAATTTGTTTGTGCAAAGTGTGGATGAGAAGGTGTTATATTTGAAGGTCTGTAACACTAGGTCTCAGGACCATTATAATGCTTATTTGTAATGTCTTGAGACCCCTCTCTTCCATACACTGGAAGATTCTGTGGAGCAATGTCGAGAGCTTGAAACGCAGTTGGAATGTAGTTTGGAAGAAAGGGGGTGGCTTCTGACTTCAGCTGGTAAGAGGAAATATTAATTTGGGCTATGGCTGTGTTCTTACTGGGTCGCCAACAGCGCAATGCTAACACCGCGCTGAAGGAGCTACATAACAACATCAGCTCACTTCAAAACAAGCACCCGGAGGCGTTCTACGTGGTAGCGGGGGACTTTAACCACGTAGAACTGACGAACAGCCTGCCGAAGTTTAAGCAGCATGTGAAAATTCCAACACTTGGAAATAACACGCTGGGCAGCATTTACACCAACCTAAGGGACGCATACAGAGCCTTCCCCCGCCCCCACCTCGGGGGCTCTCCGACAACATCTTTGTCATGCTGGTGCCTGCATACCATCCCCCGCTGCGACGCTCCAGACCTACACAGAGGACAATCACTGTGTGGCCCAGTGATGCCGACGCTGTGCGGCAGGACTGCTTCGGCTGCACAGACTGGTAGGTCTTCAGAGAGGCTGCTGAGTATGAAGGGGAGCTGGACCTGGAGCACTACACATCTGCTGTTCTCAGCTACATCAGCAAGTGTGTGGAGGATGTCACCACCACCAAGACTGTAACTTGCTACCCTAACCAGAGACCCTGGGAGAATGCAGAGGTGCGTTCTCTGCTGAAAGTCAGGGATGCTGCCTTCAGGTCTGGTGACACAGTAGAACTGAGGAGGGCTAGAAGGGAGCTGACTGCAGGAGTCAAAAGGGCAAAATCGGCATATGCTCAGAAAACCCAGGGACACTTTTCCCCCCAGGATCCACAGAGCATGTGGAAGGGCATCAAGTGCGTCACAGACATGCCCCAAAGACCCCTCCCTGCCTGAGGCTCTCAATCAATTCTACGCCCGCTTTGAGAACCCTGACTCCCCTCCCTGTCAGTGTGAGTCTTTTTCAGCCTCTTCTCCAGTTAACCACAGGGGGTCACCAGTACTCGGATGCTGGAGCTCCTTCCACAGGTGCGCCTGGTTGGCGCAGACGAGCTGGGCCAGTATAGGAGGAGTGGTGGATCAGCTACTCGACGCCTGATTATTATCTACAATTGGTAAACCTAGTCTCATGCCTCTCTAGCGATTACTTGACTCTGAATGTTTCTTGTAGCCTCTCGGTTTTTTTTGAATGTTTCTTGTAGCATCTTGTGTTTTTGAATGTTTCTTGTAGCCTCTCGTGTTTTTCTAGTAGCCTTGAGATAGTTCTGAGTTCTCTTGTTGTTTCATGTTTTTGGTTTTCTACTTTTATTTGCTAATTTGTTTTTTCCCACGCCCTTAACCGCCATTGTGTTTTCACCTCAGGTTCCCCCTTGCATCCACCGCATAACCTCTTCAAGTTCCTCTCTGGCTTCCCTCACCATCTGGTTCCCAGTCCTTTTGGCTAAGCTCGGTCTGCCCGCTCCAGCATTTAATCATACACTGTCTGACCTCCTCTGGATCTCTATCTCATCAACTCCGCTGAAGAAGACTCACCACTCACTCCTACCTGGCGACAACTATTCTCCATCTCAAGTAAGATCGTTCCCTTCATTCATTCCTCACTCTCAACCGTTTACTCACCTCCCCTGTCCTCACCTTCAGAAGCTCCCGGTTTCCCACGTCGTTGACCCCCTCAGTCCCCTGCCGTTTCCTGCTGCCCAGCTGTTTCCGGTTCCTCGCCACTCGTTGCTGTTGCCCGCTGCCGATCAGTCAGGATTCCTTTGCCCACTTATCATCCAAAATAAATCATTGTAAATATCTCCTGAGAGTTCTTTGTTCATGTGGGTCCGAAGCTTAAATAGCAACATGACACTCCCAGCACCAGACTCACAGCTTCATCAGGAGAAGAGCCCCTCATTGTGACACCAGAAGAAGTAAGGAGGATGGTGGGGAGCATCAACTCCCGGAAGCTGCTGGCCCGGACAACATCCTCAGACTGGTGCTGAGAGAGTGCGCGGACCAGCTCTCGGATGTCCCGGCGGAAATGTTCAACGCCGCCCTCATCCAGGCAGCTGTCCCCACCTGCATGAAGACCGCCAGCATCATCCAGGTCCCCAAGAGCTCCGCAGTGACAGGTCTGAATGACTATCGGCCACTAGCCCCCACACCGATAGTCACAAAGTGCCTCGAGAGACTGGTTCAGACTCACATCAAAGCCACCATCAATTTCACTGTGGATCCACACCAGTATGCATACAGGAAAAATCGATCCAGAGAGGACGCCATATCCTCCGTGGTCCACACTGCCCTCACCCACCTGGAGCAGAAGGACTCATATGTTCATATGCTCTTTGTGGACTTCACCTCTGCCTTCAACACCATGATTCCTCAGACTCTGATAAATAAACTCTCCTCACTCGGACTGAGCTCTTACCTCTGCAATTGAGTCCTGGACTTCCTGACCAACAGGCCGCAGTCTGTGAGGATTCACAACATCTCCTCCCCCACCATTATACTCAGCACTGGCTGCTGTGGAATGGTAAACATTTATATCCATGTTTCTTTCAGGTATTCATATTTCTTTTGATGCTAGAGGTGTGTGCATGGAACAGGGGCTATAAATTTCATGATAAGGCGTGTCTATTGTCTCTCCTTCCTGAGCTGGGTCAGAGGGTGAGGGGAAGTGCTTTCTGGGCGATTACTAGCAGTAAATCTGTTAGTTGGGGAGGGTGAAGCCAGATAGCAAAGTTGTACTATCTTTTTTCCTGTTTATGCAGACTGATCGGGGTCAGTGAGGGGTCAGCGAGGCGTCAGCGAGGCGCGGGAATAACGTTTTTTTGAAACAGTCTGTGTAAATCACATGTGAATGTTTTGTGACTTTGTACATTCCCTAATTCTTAATAAAACAGCCTGATGGGGGTTAGAGCTCAGACCCGATCTGGCTCTCCCTCCTGCAGGAGGAACTTGGACGATCCCCAAGATGTTTTTTGGCTGAGGGGATCTGAGTTTATATCTTTTATTTGAACATTGTGAGAACCTGAATACGCTGTCCTGAGATCAACCAACCTGGGGAAGTCGAGGTGGACTTCAACACTCCCCTCAGGGCTGTTTGTTGAGCCCCCTCCTGTTCAAACTGCTCACATATGACTGCTCGCCTATCAATCCAGGTTGTCATATTGTGAAGTTTGCGGACGACACAGCAGTGGTCTGATGCATCACAAAAAGTGATGAGTCCAGCGACAGGCAGGAGGTGGAACACCTGGAGTGCTGGTGCAGAGATAACAACCTCTGCATCAACATAAAGAAGACAAAGGAGATGATCGTGGACTTCAGAAGGGGTCAACATGCTCACCCCCCCTCCTGCACATCGGTGGATCCGCTGTGGAAGTGGAAGCAGCTACAGGTACTTGGGTGTGCACCTAAGTAACAACCTCACTTGGAGCAACAACACTTCCATTCTGGTCAGGAAGGCACACCAGCGACTCTACTTCCTAAGGAGGCTCAGTCAAGCGGGAGCTCAGTCCTCACCTCCTTCTACAGATGTGTGGTGTAGAGCGTACTGTGCTTCAGCATCAACGTGTGGCATAGAAGCTGCTCTGCTGCAGACAGGAAAGCTCTGCAGAGGGTGGTGAAGATCGCACAGATGATTGTTGGAGTCAGCCTCCCTAGCACCACAGACATTTACACCTCCAGATGCAGGAAAAGGGCCACCTGCATCAGGAAGGATCCCACTCACCCAGCACACTCACTTTTTGTCCCGCGCCCCTCAGGCAGGAGGCTGATGAGCATCAAGTGCAGAACAACCCGTCTGAGAAACAGCTTCATTCCTGAAGCTGTGAGACTCTTGAACTCCACCTGAAACACCACTGCACTGACACTTTAAATGGACAATACACACTGAACACCTTCACATACCCGCACTGAGACACTTTACTCCCGTATATTTTCTGAATATTTTGCGTATTACAGTATATTTTATTTATTTTACTTCTTTTAACTTTATATTATCTATTTTAATACAAGCTCTTGGGTGGAACTGGACCGTGAGGATACAATTTCGTTCCACCTCATGTACCATGTGTTGAAATGAAAATAAAGTCTCCTTGAATCCTTAAAAGTTATTGTGCATAATCCATAAAGAATTTACATACATTACCTTCTTTCTGTTCACATGGACAAGGTGTCTCCGTTAATTAGAAGAGGCATGGACTTATCCTCTCCTTGTGTTCTATGCTTCCCAGAGACGTAGCTTCTGCGGTCAGATCCCTGATCGCATACTACACCTTAATGAATATCCGCTCCTCCAATCCCAAGCTCTCCTACTAGACCAAAGGAGAGGTCTCTGTATTCTAAAAGACTGCAACAGCAGTTTTTTGCAAACAATTCCGGAAAAGGACTTAAGTTGCTCACCAGCTCCAAGCCTACACCGCCACACGCCACTTATGACCTAAGACTGGCCAACACACTCCACAACTACTATTGTTGCTTTAACGGCATATCAATCAGCCCTAAGACATCTCAGTTCACTCCTTCATAGATCCTCTTCCCCCCATTAATCTCTCTATTCAGGAAAAGGACATGCACAAACTATTCAGGTAGCTAAAACCTGGCAAGTATCCCAACGGTGTCTCCACCTCCTCACTCAGACACTGCACAGAAAAGTTTGCTTCAAAGTTTCCACAAATCTATAAAACTTCAATAAACTTATGTCACCTGCCTACCAGCTTCAACTCTTCCATCATCATCCCCATTCCAAAGAAACCACAGATAACTGAACTCAGTGACTACGGGCAAGTGATGTTGATGTCGGTAGCCATGAAGACATTTGCCTC
Source organism: Orestias chungarensis (assembly GCA_032876305.1). Taxonomy (NCBI): domain Eukaryota; kingdom Metazoa; phylum Chordata; class Actinopteri; order Cyprinodontiformes; family Cyprinodontidae; genus Orestias; species Orestias chungarensis. Next base: position 2,875,354 of record JAVLVB010001216.1, on the reverse strand, counting down.
CTAAAGATCATCAATGCTACCCACCTGGACCCATCGCAGCGAACCTACAGACAAAACTGAGGCATCAGATCTATATTATCTATTTGTTCATAATAATTTTGATCTTGTTATCTCTATCTGCAATAATGTAGCTCAGTATAAGGGTTAATAAACTCCAGTAAATTATATGCATGACTTTACGTGAATTAAATAAACACTATTTTCACATTAGTGCTGCTAAAAAAAATGGAAGTCATTCATGCATTTACAGTTTTTGGAAAATTTCAGGCCTTTACCCAATATCCCTAATGCAGATTATACCATAATTTAAATGTATTTTCTTACATTTCTTAAAATACAGAGTTGGGTATACTCCTGACATTAGATACATAGAGAGAAAACGAGAGAGATTTATGTATATGCAAGTCTTTTTTTTTATTTTTATAAACTACATAATTGGTTCACTTCAATAAAACCATGTCTGTTGGTCTGCATTCAAATTCTTCACTGAAGTATTCGATACTTTAAAAATACAGTAAGATTTAAATGTCTTGTATTGCCTCATTAATCCATTAACCAGTACCTTTATCACGCTGTAAGGGATTACGTTCCTGTTTTTGTCTCCTCTATAGCAGTTACGGTTAAAACAGAATGACATGAACCCAAGGGTTGTTTTGAAAACAACCTTGCCTTCTATTACTCAGTAATGCCAAGAAGTTTGTGTTTTTAAAATAAGTGACAAAATAATAAACTTTATACTTTATACTTTTAAAATGTTTTGAGATGTTCCTGTGATAGAATCAGTACACTCATAGCGTGACAAAGCCCTATGACTCACAATTTCTAAGAAGCTGTCATTTAGACAAGAAAAAAAAAGCTAGATTTACCCATATACAATAAAACAGCAATGAACTTTTAAAATAGCTCTTCCTGGAATTGTTGATGGATTGGTGTACACTGAACATGATTAAACATCAATACTAGTTTGTGAAGTTGTCACAGATAAGTAAATTAGCTAATTATGTTGTGATGTTTAAAATACCCATCTGCCTTTGCAATCTTGGTGAATCTAAATTGCATTAAATGTCTTATAATTATTACTTTGACATTTATCTGCATCTAAACAGGTTTGATTCATTCAAAGGAGGTGTTGAAACATCTCCCTGTATGGCAATTCATCACCAAAGAATGTTGTAAATAAGTGCTGTTGGATACCGTCATTTGGATACATCATGGCCAAGGGCAATTGGACAGCTGGACTTCAATATGACAGTCAGGCGGCCTCATTCCACCTGTCACAAGTAAAGGTGTGTGTAGGCACATTATGGCTTCCGGCCTTGTTGATTCTGTCAGTGTGGCTCCTAAAGACTGTTCCCCGAGTAACAGCATGATAAATTACAGCCTCCTACTGGACAGTGTCATATGTGCTTTTATTGGTTTCCATGCCTCTCCGTATGACAGAGGGAATTCCAATAACACTTTAAAAGAACTATATTGTTTTTCAAGGTTTTTAACATGAAATGGACACTGTGTAGGGTTGCTCTAACAAACCATTTAATTTATGCATGTTTCAAGAAGCCCTTGGAAGCTTGATAAAGCAATTCATTCCCATTAAATTTTGTCATGATATGTACTGAGTGCTTTGTGAATAGAGGCTGATGGAACCAAAATAACCTTCAATGAGCCCTTTACCTCACCTCAGAATACATCAGCCTCACAAGCTCAAAGACCACTTATGATCCATCGTGG
>JAVLVB010001216.1:2826968-2873526 GCA_032876305.1 Orestias chungarensis | reverse complement strand
TATATATATATATATATATATATATATATATATATATATATATATATATATATATATATATATATGTAATACATTTTTATGTGATTTTTATCAAATGTTACAGCTTTTGTTTCTGTCACGATAAATGCATTTCAGTAATCGTATGCATAATCATTCATCAAAGATTAATTATGATGTCATATTTTGTCTTCAGCCGATTGTAAACGGTTTATTCCAGGGAAGTAACCTGGTTGAAACTTCTTTCATTGTTTAAGGTATTAATAAATGCCTTGTAATTGGTATGGCAAAGGCTGTTGTGCTTCCTGCCTTTCAGCCGAGCTTTCCTAAACCGTGTTGAAGATCATTGATTCTGTAAACTCTCTAAGCATAAACCTGATTTAACAATTCTTCCTTTAATAAGGGTTGTTTCTTCGATATCACAGCAGTTCTTAAACGGACAACCTCACAACATGATGCTGCAAATTGATTTTGTTTTCAAAATGATGTGCAATATTAGTTTATATCCACACATAGTGTTAAGCCTTTTTTCCCCCGGATCATTCGATATTTGGCATCATGTGTGGTGATGTGTGTACAACTTTCACAGTTGTCCTTGTTTCTGGTGAGCACTTGAAACCAGATGGATCTTTGGCTAATTGTTTCGTAAAGTTGGCTCCAAGAAATTCAAGGGTAAAGCAGGGTTAATGTAGAGCCCTGTAAAATTCTACCACCCACACCATGGTCTCATCTTAAATGAACTATTTCAGTCATTCTCTTGAAGCTTTTACGAAGTCTGTGCTAATGATCCAGATTGCATGCGTAGTTTGTGTGTTTGATAAGCCAATAAGTAACTAATTGAACTCTCCTAGCAGCCAAAAACACTTTGGAGTCACTAGCACTTATCCAGGGAATTTCAATTGGGCCAGCACCAAGTTATCAAAACTCTGTTGAACTGGCTTATTTAACTTTAATTAACTGTGTCTCTTGAGACAAGGCACCAGTACATTATTAAACAGCAAAAGTGTGACATAAACAAAATGTTTATACCCACTTTACCAATGGTGTGGTAAAAACTACTGTAACAATAATTGGCTCCTTTGCTCTATAGACTTTGTATATCCATTGTAGCATGTAAAACATAACTTGCTTTTCCCCTGCATCGCATAGAGTGGTAGATCAAGATTCTCCTGAATCCAGGATTCTGTATTATGCTTACAAGGAGATGTGCTGGCCTATATAAATAAAGCTTCAGCAGTGCTTCCCTTTACATTCAGCAATGTGGTATACGCAGTGTGATCATCAGCTAAAGTAAACTTTAGGCAACCTCAAAAGAATCCAGCTTTTACATATAATCATATATTTCAAAAAGGATATTAATTATTTTACCTCATCATCTAGAATGCTTTAAACTAGGGTTGATTCTGATGCTTTGATCTACTTTTTGACTTTTGTCGCTTGCAATTATTTCTCCAATAGGGGACATTCTGAGAATCCAACTTTATTCCTAGAAAAACTGTTGATCTTTAAAAAATTATATATATATATTTTTTTATTTTTTTGTTTTGTTTTGTTTTTAAAGCTCAACAGTTTTTCTAGGATTTTTTGTTTATATGTACATATATATAAACAAAAAAACAAGACAGTGACATCATTGTGAAAGTAACATAAGCTGTTCTGACACACGGAACAATGTGAATTCCCCAACGTTGATCATCATGCAGATTAGGAAAAACTGTCAAAAGTGACACATATAGTTTAAAAAGGGACCTACAAAAATGCATCTCATGTCTGAACCTCCATAATATTATTTTTTTATTTAAATAGCTAACCCAGTATTTCCTTGAAAACACTTTCATTTATGAGTATAAGGCAAATACTATTTGACTCTCATAACTGCTGAACATTTACCTGCATGCCAATAGTATCAATTGGTATAATAGTTTCATAAATCCTCTCACAATAATGTTGTGATTTTTAAAAGTGTCAGTCTGAGATTACGTGAACAATAAAAACAGACTGTACTTTTACAATCATATCACTATTCTGACAAATGTGCAGTGTTTCACAGAGACTAAAGCTTAAAAATTTAAAAACAGATGACAAACCTTACCTGAGACAAAAGCCCCCTGTGTCTTGCTGCATCATCAACCAACCCAAAATTCTTTATCTTTTTGTGCTTGTCTCAGCAAGGATAAACTTTCCAGAATTGCTCATTGGGGCACTACAGCACTTTATACAATCAGGCTTTGGTTCATCAGGTAAATATTAATCACAAACAAATCTTTGGCACGTTCTTTGTGGAGGATAAAGTCTCAACGGATTTAGGATCAGTAATATCTTCCTTTAGCTGTCATTTTTCAATTTCATTTTCTATACAATCTTTAAGCACAATCATTCTTCAAGTTTTACTATTAAACCTGTGGGGGGAAAAAATAAAAACAAACTGCAGTGAACCTCTATCACTGCAGTCTGCAAGGAGTAATTGTAAAAATGCCCTTCATGATTTTAACTGGTCTTTCAGCATTTAATGCCTAAGGCTATGTTCTCTATTTTCCATCTCCTCTGATCCCACATTCATTCCTCTTACTACACTGAGAAGGTTCCAGCTGGTGGTCTTTCTCCAGAGTGAGTTATAGCAAGTCCATAGGCAGACTCATCCACACTTAATTACAGACAAGTCCCTCTGTGGCACTATCAAATGTTCTCTTCCTCTCTTGTCCATTAGAATTTAGTGGACTACAAAAGTCATTCTACAGTAACACTCAGTGTATTTGCTCCTGGTTTAATAGTATTTTCGGAAGAGTCCTCTTTCAAAGATTAGTTAGCGCAAACGTTACTCAATATTTTTACATTTTTGACACCACATTCACTCAGACTTGACATTCGCCCCGTTTGGTTATTTCACAGCAACAGAACTTCAAACCCACAGAGCCGTTACACTAAAATTTTTAGACAGACCAGCGGGTGCTCTGATTGGTTACGGTTAAGCTTCAGTGCCTCTGGGTAACAGCGTTTGTCATGCCAGACCTCTTGAGTGATATTACGAAAACATGGGGATTGCAAGCACATTTGAGATCGAGTGAGAGTTGTATTTCTCAACAGATGCCCTTCAAGCAGCATATACAAAAACCAATTGTCAGTTTGAAAATTTATTTTCATATAAAAAGACACTATGAAAACATTAGAGGACTGCTTTGTACAATCTTATGTAAAAAAAATAAAATAAAAATAAAGGAAAAAAGCGAAGGGTTGTCAATAATAAAATCAGTTGCTATGTTGGATGATTCTAGAACCATCAAAGGCTTACAGGTATGACAAGTTGAAAGGGGAGCTGTGAAAGTTTTTGAATTGACTCTACCTGGACTTCAGTTGAAAATCTAACCCAGTCTTCTTATATATATATATATACTTTACTTTTCAGTTGGGCAAAAACTATTTTGTTTTGATAGCTGGGTATAAACTCTTATACCCAGCTATCACTGAGGGTTAAATAGTATATGTAGGACCAGATAATAATATATGTCTAATCGAATAAAAATCTTTTCGACTGCTAAAAGCAGACCTGAATATATCTTGCTTTTGGCTAATCCCATTGCCATGCGAACATGACTTATTTTGCTCCCCTTTATTCGATCAGGATACGAGATGGAAGAAAACCAGAGACACACTGTGGAGTAACAGCTACCGAGTATGGCCGTGAAGCTGCCTGACGGATGCTTTGTTCGGTGGATCTGGTTCCTGAGCCTTGCAAGAGGTCAGGTGAATGTGACCTTACCTTGGTAACTTGGGATCAAATCAGTCTTCCTCCTAAGAGAGGTGGAGCTGTGGGTTTGCCTATCAGCTGATTAGCTTGAAAGGTTAGAAGGGCGCCACTCTTGTCTCGCCATCTGCGCTGTGCTGCTCTACCACCACATTAGGGAACCTTAAACAGATGGTTCGAGGGCTGCATTGGAAAATGTCAGGACAAATCGCCATCCCTGGATAATTACTATTTTGATCACTCTCTTTCATCTTCTTCTCTGCATTTTTCGAGCTTCTTTTTACAGTATTTTGTTTTTTAAATTTATCTTGGCCACATTTTTTCTGTACTTCCTACAAGTCTTTATACTCTCAGTTTTTCCTCCTAACTTTTATACCAACAAATATTTTGAACATACATAGAGGAAATATCACTGAATTTGAGACTTTTTCTCATGAACCAGTGTACCACTAATGGCGGGAAACTGCTTGTTCTCTTTTAACAACTGCAGTAGATGTGTTTAAAGTCTAGCAGGATTGATGATTTTTAGTCCCTCTTCTGTCTGAAATGTCTATTTTTTGCCCTCTTTTTGCAGCTTCCCTTCTCACAGGATCAAAAGTACAAGCACACAGTTTGGAATCCATGGAAAGAAGGAATTATACATTTGGCCTTGCTGATTGTGACTTTAAGATTCAATGCTTGAGTTCTGAGCAGGCAATATTAAAGAGGTAGAGGTAAAACAAAAGTTAAGAATTTTTAGTTTCTTCAGAAAAAGGTTATTTGTTGTTTATCAAATAATTCCTACTATACAACTAAAAAGGAGAATTCTGTCTGCTATTTGTGTGTTTAGCCAACATGAAGCCCATTCATCCCTCTTTGAGTCCTTTATTCTAGCATTGCCGTGAATCAAGATAGACATAACCAGGCAACTATCAAACCAGGAGACACAGCAAAGATGATGCTGCAATCTTTAGGGCATTTTGGCCCCGTTTTTGTTCTCCCAATAGTCTTACAATGTGTGTATCACTGTTGGCTGACAAAACTACAAAATTAAAAAAAGCCTCTCGGAAATAAAAATAAATAACTGACTACTTACTGGGCTGTAGGTATCATGGGTTCCTATTGGACCGCAGAAAATTGAATGCAGCATTTCAATGTGACTCATGTTACATTGGAAATAAAAATGTGACTGATTGTTCTGTCGTATTTAAGTGTGACAGAAAACAAAAAAAAAAGAGAGACATCCGTAGTGGTGTAGATATTTTTCAGTAACTATCTAAGGAAGAGACCTTTTACCCATGATACCTAAATTCTTTCTAGCTTATCAGTGACTGATGGCTGATACTGGTCATTTCAACCCTTTGCCATTTAGTACCTCTGCAGTCAACCTAAAGATTTCAGGTACACAATTTTGCCCTTGAGGGGTGCTAAGGCAGCCACACAACTATTCATACCTGCCAGAAATATGTTTTGTTTTTGCTTTGATAATTGAGAATTTACAGGTAATATGTGTAATATATTAATTTGTCCACCTTAACAGAATATATTTTAGGGATCCCTGAAACTAGTGACTGAAACAGGGGATGCCATTTATTGAGTAAATTTTCCATAATATGGATCATGACCAAAATTAATTGTATGAAATACTTATGGAAAACAGTTAAATAACGATTTTGTATATGATGTGATCAAACTATATAGAAAATTCTAGCTTTTTTTGGAGAACATTCATGTCGTAAATTAATTAAGGTTACAACAAAACCAATAGATATGATTAAATACATAGGTAAGAAACAGGTTTGCCTATATGGAACTGGAAAGGGAAAAAAATAACGCACATTTGCTAAATGGAGGTACAAAGTGGCAATAGGGCAACTGACCGTGAGCCACTAACAACCAATCAAATCATGCAACCTTCAAACTTTTGGAAAGAAAAAGAAAGCTGCTACAATCTTTAAAACCACTGCGTCCTTTTCTTTCACTTTTAAAGACGCTTGCAATTCAACCGCATATGTATGTGCTCTGTCATAAGAAGGCATTTAAGTTTTATGTGACTTGAATTGCTACATATATGAACAACAAATCAAAAATGTAACAAACTGCTTAAGCTCAAATCAGTGAAATGAATGAGTTCATTTTGAACACATGAAGCACTAAACAATAAAACAATAGAACAAAAGTAAATTGGTTGCCATTTTTTTCATGGTTGTTTTTTTGTTTTTTTTGTTCCCAAGCAAAGAGGAGGTTGTTGTTGTTTTTTTTCAGTTAACAATGGAAAAGAGACAAAATTAAGCATTGGAACATTGAGAGATGAGGCAAGAAAGGGAAAAGTCGGGGTAGAAGAACCAGAACCTGATGACATGTAAGAGAATGGCACATAATCAAGTGAGCAGCTCTATTTCTGCCCCCTCATTCCCTATTAGTCTTGCTGTGACAAAAAGAAAGCAAACACACAGGAAAGACTGAGTGACTGAATACTTTCATCTTCCATTTGATAGAAAAGAAAAAGAGAAAAAAAAAAGGAAAAGTAGATTGCCTTGAGGGGACTAAGGTGAAATATTCCCCTTTGCAATATAAAAAGAATAAGAGTACAGAAATATTCTTATTTTTGTCTCCCCCAACGTCATCAAACACTTGTAAGACATTTTGTTTTATCTTCCCAACAAAATGAAGACCTTTCAGAAATTAAGTTTTTCGTTTTTTTAATACTTTAAGTTCATTTAAAAATTATCTTTAGTCACAGATCTTTCCAGGCCCTGTTCTGTTTTTTTTTGTTGTTTTTTTTTTGTTTTTTTTTCAATAGTCTTTGCGAAAATAGAGTGAAGAACAGTCTTCCTTTCTTATACGTCCTCTTAAGCTGTAAACAAATACAGTATAAGATCCATCAAAGCACATTGCATGACGCAGGGAGAAAAAAATGTCTAAGATCCTTTGCAGGAGATCAGATCGTACCTATGTTTATCTTTCCCGGAGAGCTCTGTCTGTGTGTGTGTCTGTATCTCAACATGAGCTCATGTCTGTGGTTAAGGTGAACATGAATATCTGTGTGTCTTCACACTTCAGTCTGGAAGTCTCCCTCGGACGAGTCTGGTGTGTTCGCCGAAGACGAGTCCCAGTTCTTATTGTGCAATTCCAGACGGTCTTTCTGCTCCCCAGGCACGATAGACAGCTCGGGGGTCATGGTCTTGAAGCTGTCCCAGGAGCTTTGGTCCTCTGGGTTGGACTTGTCCTGACAGAGAAGAATGATACAGGAAAAGGAGTGATGTTAAGGGAAGATATGACTGTGACATGGTCCTGGGAATCTCCTGCTTTAAATTTAACATTCTATCCAATTTGACGAACAAAAAGCAAACGCAACGGAAACTGGAAAGGACAGTCATCACCGATTCCTAACCACGGCTGCACCTGTGATAAGTTTTACTTTGATATTACTTTTAATGAGCATTTTAACCTTTAAACAGCATTGATAATTTTGCAGGGCAATGCAAATATAAATGTTACAAAGACTCTGCATTTTCTTTGGCAAAGTTTTCTTTAGAATTCATTCCCACCAATATAATAGAACAAAAATTATGTTGTGTAAAAATAAGTACTAGAAAGGTACAGAATTATGAAAGGCTACCACTCTCCAATGTACAACTGTTTATTAACAAAAATAATTGAACCTTCCAGACAACCTATTATATTCAACAAACTCAGTAATCTAATAACGCTTTGCTAGCTACCAATGAAAATAGGATAGAATAACAACTAAAAAACTGCCAAATGTAAACCACGATTCCTCATTGATCTTTTTCGTCTCATCAAATAATTATGCTCTTACAGGTACCTTTGGAGAAGGTGAACAGCTATCCGAAACGCATGAATCACTGTCAGTGCACGTCTGCAAAAACAGAAGAAAACAATACGTTCCTGGTTTGTTTGTTTTTGGTTGTTGTTGTTTTTTGCTTTTATGGGGTGGGGTGGGGGCGGGGGGAGGCTGTACACTGGACCTATTCAAAGCACTTGGGAAGTTTGGACTGGACAATGTTGGTATGAGCCCAAAAATCCACAAAGCAGTGAATTTCGGGCCATGTATCAGGTATGTGGGTTTCTTCAATATCCCACTGGGCAAGGCACTTAACCCCAAGTTGCCTACCGATGCTGTTGTGGTCAGTTTGATTAGAAAAAAGTATTATATAAGTATAGTCAATTTACCATTTACTCCACACCAAAGTGTGCTTTGGAGGCTGTATCAGCTCCATCTACAACAGGAATAAATGGCAGAGCTACCAGTAATAAGCTCAAGCTATCTTGGTTCCTTATTGCTTTATATCATTTTAAAATTGTTCTAACCATACTTCTGTATGCACTAAAAATCTCAAATTCAAGCCTTTTCCACAATTACTCCTGGATCATCCACCACAGCAGGCAGCATTTGAGCTTAAAGAGTGTGACCTGTCTGTCTCCATCATAAGTCATGACTATCTGTGCTCTCAGCTTCACCTCCCTCTTAGGATGCTCACGTTTTCAGAGCACAAGATTTTCCTCTGGACATTCATTCAACCCAGCTGCTCCCGTGACTTCACCACCACATAGATCCAAACGCCGAGCAGTGTGTCTTACTGGCTCTCGCTGTTTATTTGACACAGTAACCTCGCCAGTCATTTTGATCATTTTCTGGAACATGTCCTTTAGTCTATTTAATATTATCAAAATGTGTTACATCAAAATGTGACTAAGAGATACTTTGTTGAATATGGACAGAGAAAAAGTAGAACTATGTAGAACTTTATTTTAATTTATCTTTATTTTATTTATAAAATAGATCTAGGATTTTGTTACACATTTTATTTTATTACAGAAGGTATTTTTGTACCATTGGGGCATAACAAAGCTTTTTCAGTAACCTCTGAAAAGCCTGCCTAAATTGTTTCTCAAGGCTGAGCAAAGTGTGCTCTATTTTAGACATTAAAAGATAGTGACCCTATGCAAATGCATACATGTTTCCTACTACACAGCAAGATGCTGTGATAAATCAAGACATTCAGTTCCAAAATATGATTGCTAAAGATTTGTGTTGTGCTGCATGTTGTATGGGTTGGCTTTTAATTTGCAAACTGTCTACATAAACCTTTTTTTCTCTAAATTACTTCATCTGAGCACAACTGCATCTGCAACTTTAATTCCATCACACAGTAACTCCCTACAGCTTCTATTATTTTGCTTTCTCTAGATCCATTTTTCATAATCCTCCCTTTTTCTCCACTGTAGCAACTCCAAAACATTCACTTGTAATTCATTTCTGAGTTATTTGCACCCTCTGTTCCAGTCTATCTCCTCATTTGGTACGCTCTCGCAACTCAGTGCTCTGCAGCAGTAAAGCACAATATCCCACCTCACCCTACCCCTTCCAAAATAAAAATGCTTTTATTTTAGAGTGTGTGATGGTTGTCAGTGAAGCGCTAGGGGGCAATACCTGCCTGATTATCATTCTTCGCACATCATAGCCTGACAGTTTGTAAAATGAATACAAAAGGCATAATCTGGAAGCCAATTTGCATGCTAAATGCTGGCGAAGGAACATTTTGTAATGCAGGACTGTGGGTAATGCTGCATTTAAGCCCAACTTTATTCCTGGGAGGCTATGGTTTACACGATTGTGCTGCTTCCGCGTGTGTAACTATTCCCCTTTTTACCATCTCTGCCTGCCTGCATCCCTTCATCGCCTAAGAGCCCATCCCTCTCATCCCTCTTCTCTGCGCCAGAAACTACTTACAATCAATGAGTTCTTTTCACCCCTGGCAAGCGAAACGCTCCATCTATTTTCCCACTGAGGTGACGAAATGAGAAAAAGACGACAAGGTGTAAGGGTAAGGGAAAGAGGCAAAAACAGAAGAATGGGAACTAGGGGATCACAGTCACTGACAACTCGGCCTTGAAACAACAGGAGTGTTCATACACTTTAATAAGGTGAGCAGCAGTTGTTACTCTTTTCTCCCTCTCTTTCTCTACTCTCACAGCCAGTTAACATAAACTTAAGCGTTACAATGATCCGTATCACCAATGCCATATGCAAATGCCTAAGATTTGTGAAAGCAGGGCTGTATTTGTATCGTTCACTTGTCAAAGCTTTGACATTTAGTGCCAAGCAAAAGTATTCACATCCCTTACTAATGTTTAGTCAACTAACAAACAATACAGTTCATGTCAATGTATTTTATTTTTGCTTTTATGCGCTAAACTGAATAATGGCTAAGCAATTCTTGCTGAGGGCTCATGTGATTCCAGACATGCCAATTGCAAAAACATTTAGCTTAGTTTAAAATGAACTATGCGCCCTGGCTGAACATCTGTCAGGCATGTTTGTCAATGAGTTGTGAACAAATGAGACAAAAAAACTGTGTGATTTCAGATTTTAAAAGACTGTTTTTGACAACTGTAAAAACACGTCAAACCAACGCATTTCAAGTTTCATTTCATGTGATCACAAGGTCACAATGTTATGTTTATAAAATCTATGCCTTTCTCATAATCTATGTACATTTGTTCTTGTGTCATATGACTACATAAAGCCCTCCCTTGTGTCCTGTGATGGTTTTTTTTCTTCTTTTTTTTCAATAAGAAGGTCTCCAGACAAAGAGCTCAAATCTTTCCAATGGCTAACAGTCCCTCAATCTCTGGTCCCCACACGGCTGTCTTTGACAGATTTGAACCTGTGATTTTCCTCACTTAAAATGGTTTGCTCATCATTTGAACACTGCAGGGTCTCCAAATGATGCTTTCTCTGGACAACCTTTGTAAAGAGGTTTTACACACAATGGTGGCTTTTATTCCTTTACTGGTAAATTAGGGATGGAATCAGGGATGGTCAACAGGTAATCTCTAAATTACTTTTCCTTTCCACAGTCCTTGAAAAGACATCCCACAGCCAAATAATGGTCTTTCTGGAAAGACACACTTTTTTATTTTTAACATAGCATCAGATTAACCCTTTAAAAAACTTTTAACTGCCGATTGTGGTCACTCTGTTGTTCTTGTAGATTTGACAGCGACCTTAAATACAGACACTTAAGACACTGTTTAATTTAAAAGAGTGGGTGGGCATCAGGGAGACACGACTGATGTGGTCAAAACCCTACTTGGCTAAGACAACCCACCACCGTAAAGCCGGCATTTCTCAGACCCCCTTCCATGTACCGTAGAACAAAGGGCTGTTTTTTTTTTACAACAATGGTCAGATCTATATCTCACCATTGAAAAGAAATCGCACACACTCTGTATGGTCCCTTCTTCAATGTCTCGCTGACAATAAAACCAGGGGAGCACTTACCTTTTTAAAATTAAACAAGAAAAGGGACTGATGTCATGACTTCGGTAAACCCTACAGAGACGGCCAATGTGTTTCTAGCTTGTATAGCTTGCGATCATGTTTTTACTGTGTTACCAGTTATTCAAGAATGACAGGCCTTTGTAACTTAGATAGCTGCATTATCTGTCTCTGAATTAATCCTGAAAACTGATCTTCTTACCCAGGCATTGGGCACCCTTTGAGATGATTTTATGTAATTTATATTACTTGTTTTTGCTTGATTTTTATGCTTTTTTAATTTTTTTAAATTAAAGACTGCTAACCTATTTAACTCTCCAGTGTTTTTCCTCTGTATTGCATGTTTATAGTCTTTCAGACTTGAAGATAGATTGGGGAACGGCAGAGCTTTATCCAAGTTGGGTGTATGTAATTATATATTAATATAAAATCCTTAGGTTTAGAACATTTAACTGAGCACTGGTTAATCCAAAACCTGAAAATGGTACTTGTAGAACAACAGCAATCCTACCTACACATAATAATCCACCTACAATGATAGTCCAGGCAAGCAAAGTAGTAGGCAGAAAATCAGCTAATAAGCCCTTAAAACGCCTGGACGAGCTGCAGAGATCTACAGTTCAGGCTGTAAAACCAGTTGACCTGATTACAACTAACAATGACATTTTAAATAAAATTAGCACTTTTTAAAAGTAATGTAGAGCAAAAAACTGGCGAAAATAAGATCTGGTCAGATGAGACACAAATTGGACATTTGCATCTTTGGGCAAAACTGTGTGAGGAGAAACATGTTAAAAATGGTTCAGATCAAAGTATATTTTTGTGCAAAAATTGCCACAGTCCAGTTTAGATAATCCATAGAATGGACTACAAACTGCCTATGAAAAGATGAGCATAAAATACAGACTTTAGATGCAGAGAGCTGTTAGAGACATAAACCAAAAGACTCACTTCTTTAATTACAGAGGCAGGTGGTGTAAAAAGCACAGACTCATTAAGGGTTAAAACAAATCCAGTTCACATGTTTGAGAGAGTTTGAAAATTGTGTCATTTTCCTTCCACTGAACAATTATTATTTGGTAATGGGGGAACTATGAATTTCTTTCTTGTTGCATGTTACATAAAATACCCAGAAAAGTGGGGCTGTAAAGCAAAAAGCAAAAAAACAACGAAGTCTTTCAAGAGACTTCCCAACTCATGTTTTCTAAATAACTGAGCAAGAAAGGAATTATGATTAAAATTAGATTGTGATGTTTAACACACATACACGCTGTCCATACAACATGTATCATACATTTTACTATTTAAATCTTAAAATAACATATTAAAAGTTAAAGCCATTCCATGAAGTGCATTTGTTAAGTTGTGTTTCTACGTCTTCGCTCTTACTTATCCTGCTGTGCGTCTGCAGTCCTGTCTATTGTTATCTGTGTTGTGGCTTGCTTGTCTGTTGGTGGTCTTTGCGTCTATGTTGCTTGCAACCTGGACAGCTGTTTTCAGGTAACAGCTGTTTTACTGCTGGTAGGTCAGAGCAGCGCAGATGGGGAAACCAAAAAATAAAATAAAATACAAGTAGACATGATGTCTTGTATTGTAGCTATATCAGGTAAGTACTGAGGACCACTGTGATCATCCAATAGTTTTTACTTACCAAAGCCCAGCTTGTGCATGAGTACGCTTCAATTGATTTACTGTTGTGTTTAATATTAGGCGGATTGACTGTGGACCTTTTTTTTTTCTGCTTAAGCTTTTGTCAGGTTTGTATAAAAAAAAAAGAAAAAAAAAAGGCGTTTATAATATATAAAACTTTAGGTCAATGTCCCTCATTTAAATTATCTGTGAAAAGCAACAGATGTGACTGCATGTCAGGATTTTTAGGACAGCTATTTAACAAGTTAGGAACCCTTTGTAATGTATCTTGACATTCTAAAGCAAGAAAAACCAAAAAAAAATGCTATGTAAACGATACACCATAAAACATAAATACATAGAAGCAAGCTGTGAAAAAGCAGAAATGATTATGACATACATGACACTCTGCCACTTTATTAGGTACACCTTGCTAGTACCGGATTGGACCCACTTTTGCCTTCAGAACTGCCTTAATCCTTCATGGCATAGATCAACAAGGTTCTGGAAACATTCCTCAGAGAGTTTGGTCCATATTGACATGATAGCGTCATGCAGTTGCAGCAGATTTGTCTTCTGCACATCCATGATGCAAATCTCCCGTTCCAACCACATCCCAATGGTGCTTTTTTGGCTTGAGATCTAGTAACTATAAAGGCCTTTTGATTACAGTGAACACTGTGTCATGTTCAAGTAACCAGTCTCAGATGATTTGAGCTTTATGACTTTGTGGTGGAAGTAGCCATCAGAAGATGGGTACACTGTGGTCATAAAGGGATAAACATGGTCAGTAACAATACTCTGGTATGCTGTTGTGTTGCAACAATGCTCAATAGGTACTAAGGGGCCCACAACATTACACCAACACCACAAGCCTGAACCGTTGATACTAGGCAGGATGGACCCATGCTTTCATGTTTTTGACACCAAATTCGGACTCTACCACTCTAATCTTGCAGGAGATTATCAGACCAGGAAATGTTTTTCCATTCTTCTATTTATTGTCCAATTTTGGTGAGCCTGTGCGATTGCCTCAGTTTCCTGTTCTTAGTTGATAAGAGTGGCACCCGTTATGGTCTTCTGCTTCTGTAGCCCGTCTGCCTCAAGGTTTGGCCGGTTGTTGGTTCAGTGATGCTCTTCTGCATACCTTGGTTGTAATGAGTGGTTATCCGAGTTATTGTTGCCTTTTTATCATCTTGAACCAGTCAGACCATTCTCTTCTGACTTCTGGCATCAACAAGGCATTTTCGTCCCCAGAATTTCCACTCACAGGATATATTCTCTTTTTCGGACCATTCTCTGTAAACCCTGGAGATGGTACTTGAAAATCCCAGTAGATTAGCTAGTTTCTGAAATACTCAGACCACCAACAAGCATGCCATGTGCAAATTCACTCAAATCATCGTTCTTCCCCATTCTGATGCTCGGTTTGAACTGCAGCAGATTGTCTTGACCATATATATAAGCCTAAACGCATTGAGTTGCTCCCATGTGATTAACTGATTAGGAATTGGGATTAACGAGCATTTGGGCAGGTGTACCTCATAAAATGACCAGTGAGTGTATATCTGTATAGAATGTTATATTGTATCTTGAAAAATAAACATTCAAATTGAAATTAATGTAAAGATTAACTAATTTTGTTCCCACAACATAGCAGGGAAAATACACAGGTTAAACAAAGTCTTAGAACTGAACCATCAATTGTTCTTCCTTTTTTACTTTTGTGCAATTATAATGTGATATTTTGCTCACTTGTCAACATGAGAGAGACAAGTCACATTTAGTTAAATAGGTGTTAATCTTCAAAAGTCAAGAAATTGGTGAAGAACACAAGTAGAACTTAATCATGCAAATATCCAGATGTTCAGCAATCATGAAAAAAGTTGAACATGAATGAAACTAGGACTAACAAGGTCGAAGAAAATATTCTGCCAATGTGGGAGAAACTTGTTCTTCCATATCCAACTGCTCTAATTTCAGTCCTATGGTGTCCTAAAATAAATTCAAGTATAATTTTATGAACTTTAACATGGTGTTTTCATGTTAATAGAAATGGTGTAAAAGTTACTGAAATAAAGAAAAATCAACTTGTAGTTGTAGAAGGTTTACAGCAAGTGTTTTCTAAATATATCTTTATAGTAAAGTAAAAACCGTAATCCAATTATTTTGTTTGACTACAATATCTTCCCCAACATCCCGAGTCTAGTTTATTCGAGGCCAATACCTATTACACCTGGTGAAGATACTGAATATTTTTTAACACAAGAACAAAGATGGCAACAGTTTCAAGGTTATCTTTTTATTCTATAAGTTGTACTACTTTGTTTAGCTAATTGTATAATATTCAGTCTTGTGCAACAAACCCAACAATATCTATGTGCACTGTACAGAGCACAGTAACAGCTACGTTTTAACAAAATCTCAAATGATGTGATACAATTAAATCCTTTGTGCAATTTTAAAACACATCTTTGAGCTTGAATAAATTGTAATAAACATTATTAAAGGATTGTTTTCCAACTATGCTTTATTTTGCATATAACGTTTATTTTTTTTGTAAATATTTTTGTTTTATATCTTTTTAGTAAAAGCATTGGTATACAAAATGTATATGTTCAACGTATTGATTGAGCAAAACATAAAATGCAGTAAGATAACAGTGAGTGAGTAAAAGAGAACAGCTATAGGGAAAAGACTGGGTAGTTGAAACACAGATATAATGCCATGACTCAAACATCCAATGCTGTTTCTACGGGTCTTTACTACAGAATCGATGGAAAAGGCCCATCCTTAGCCACATACTTCGTATTTAGTTTGAAGAACAGAATGTCTGGATGCAGATGAGCAATGGGACTAGAGTAAATGATGGGGTCAGGAAGGTAGTGGAGGGGTTAAGTGGGGTTAACGTTACCTTTGTTGACTTGGATGCCCATGGTGCTGCTGACTGTGTGGCTACGATCAAACTGCGACATGACAAGCATGCAACACAAAGGCTCAGTCAGTGAACAAAGCAAATGAAACAGCAAAGAAAAAGAAAAGATAATAAAATTAATAAAATATAGCAATAAGGCATATGACATTATGTTAGTAATGATGTTAAAATGAAATAATAATAATAAAAACTTAAACCACATTCAAACACAGAGAAAATGAAAACAACATCTAGACATCTAGGACTGACGGACAAATTGAGAGGATGCCAGAACATTGGAGTCACATCACAGTTGTCAGTGGGATTTGGGTTTGTTTCTATCATTGCACAATACAGCTAACAATAAAATCTATATTCAATACTGGCATTACTCATTAGGAAGCACAAAAAGTCGATTTGCCCACGATTTACACACTTAGCTACAAAGTAGTCTGTGTCAAAAGCAATAAGGGCTTTCACAAGAGCCAAATCTAGTGAATGTACATAAATTTAATTAGCACAACACATTGCCAACAAACAAGCGAGGATCTAGTTGCTGGTGCCCGGGCTCTGTACAATCCAAGACCAGTTTTCTGTCCAAAACATAAAGCAGCACCAGCTGTTGATTGGGACCTTTTTCACCCTTTTTTTCAATTGTCCCAAGGACACTAAATGAGCTAACTTAAAACTGTGGCTGTTGGTGCACAGAGCCGATATCGGGCTGGTTCCGACTGGTCTTCTAATCCTCTGATTAGGGGTATCCGAGGAAGCCTGTGCGCTAAGGCTACACTCACGATGGCACTGAGTTTTCATGGGCAATTTGTGTTTAGGGATAAAAAACAGCTGATGAGTTTATGCACGACACAGAAAAGGGTGCAAGGTAATAATTAAAAACAAGCTAATGAGAGGAATTAATTATTCAATTAATGCCTCAAACGTGCCACTGAGGGCTGAGGTTGGAGGGAGAAATGAATAAATGAGGGGAGACGCCAAGACTGAAAATGTCAAGCTGTGAGAACAAATAGAGAGGGAAATGAAATATGAGGAGGGAGAAGAGGACCGGACTTGCTTTATTGCTGGTTAGTTAAATTGAAACCCCTCAGCTTAATACCAGCAAATTGCCTTTTAAGAAATAGGGGCTTATGGACGCATACAAATTGCTTCAAATGAATCAACAAAATGCAGTCTTTATTATCTAAAATAATGCACTGAACATCGTCTTGCCAAACAATTACTATGAGAGTCATGGAGCATGTTGAGGGAAAGTCGGTACATTTGTAGTCTAGAAACTCTTGAGTTCTCAGTGCCGCTAGAACATAGCAAATCATGTATTTTCTTCTTTTTCTTTGGACAATTGTCTGAGGGTGATCCCTCCCAGGTCCAACAAGATTGCCCACTGTGAACAGAGCAAACTTCAGATGCACATGGATGGTCAGATTTATTATAAAGGAACCTGATTGGTCTGCACAAAGTCTGGACCTCAACCCAACAGATTGTCCTTGAGATAAAGTAGTGTGGAGGCTACAAATGCTAAATGCCCTTTTTAAGAAGCTAGAAGTTCTTTTTGCAAGACAAAGTAATTTTTTTTGTAACGCAATAACGCAACACTTACTTGTTAAATGAATTGCCTAGTATAGAAACTCTGCTCACTGTTTATGCTCTGATCTGATTTTTATTAAATCACGCCAACATAAACTTGAGACACTTTCTTCAACTGTGTTAAAACTAAAATTGATCTTTCTCCATCATTTGCAGAGGGAAGAAAGCCCTTGTTCCATTTAATCAGGTATACATGTCAGCCATTTCAGAAAGCTAAAAACTACGTCAGCAAAGTCATTATTAAGTGGAAACTCTTTTGCACAAACACACGCACACCGTGCCCTCCATCCCACACACAGCATGGCAAAAAGGTTCATCATTCGACACTGAATGCAAATTTGTTCTTTGACCTTTTGAACTCGGTCGAATGATGTAAAACAGCAGGCTAATTCCACTGTGACAGAGGCCAGGAAGCTGCTCTACATGTTAACAGATGCACAGACAATAATGTAATACAGTGTTAGGTACACTCCACATCGCCTTCTTTTGTTAGCCCCTGAGCGCTCCATTTGCATCCTGGCTGTATTGTGCAATACATAATTTCAAAAAATGGACTCAATCAACATGCTGGTCATATGGCCACCTCCAAAAGCACATGCTGTTTCTAAGCCAGAGTGTGGTTTGAATTAGTTTTTAGCATTAGCAGTAATGTGAATCGCTACTCAGGGTCCACTTCAGCAGAGTGTTTTAAAAGTGTTGTCAGTGCAGAGTATTTCTTAAATCAGAACAGACAATATTGTGCAAATGTCAGAATATACTTGATTCCCGGTCAGCAACCATTGTTTTAGGGTAAGTAAAGTGCATTAACACAGAAGTGGAGGCTGATTTACTAGAATGCCTATCTTGTCAAAAAAATAATCTACACTCACTAGCAACATTACTATGTACAAGTATGGGGTTGGACACCCTCCTTCTTGAGAACAGCATTCATTATTAAAGTAGATTTAATAGAGTGTATAAATATTCCTCAAAAATGTCCCCTCACATCGGTATCATATCATCTGGTAAATGCTGGAGATATGTTGGCTGCATATCCATAATGCAAATCTCCCATTCCCCTACAATGCCAAAGGTGCTCTGTTGGATTGAGATCCGGTATTTGTGGATGCCGTTGGGATAAAGTGAACTCAATGTCATGTTTTAAATAATTCGTTTAAGATGACATGATGCATTATAGAGGATAAAATCCATTCACTTCTTTTTTTCATTTTCAGCAATGACTGATCCATTGGGATATAGAACACAACCATAAGCAATTGGATCCAGAGATTTCTATAAGGCTCAATAATGCGTGTATGTGCCCAATTTTCCAATAGACCATCCGTTTCTGAAATACTCACACCATTATTCCAAGCGCCAACATTCAAAATTCTAAGTATTTTAAATGGCTATTATTTTTCATTCTGATCCTGAAGTTGGACTAAATCAAGGATTAATTATCATGTTTAAATGGCTAAATGCAATGGCTGACTACTTCGGGTTTCCATTGGGTAACTCACACAGGAAGGAAGAAAATAAACAAGGAAAGCTAATAAAGTTTATTTCAGTGCTTATGAAAAGTTTTTGACAGATAGAAAAATATTACTTTGAAAACAAAACAATCTCATGGAACTCTTACAAAGACCATTTTTAACAAGGATTGGTTTCATTTGATCTATGATTAACTCTTCTTTCTACTCATGTTTTTTTCTCCCATCATCTGTATGTGCTCTTTGATTCTCAGCGGCATAAAGGGGCAACCACAACCATTTACTTGGTATGGTTGCATTGACAGGTAATCTAAAACCTAAACACTGAAATTGAAAAGTAAAACAAGCAAACGGAAATCAAGAAACCTAAGCAGCAACATGAAAACTATATAAGGAACTAATATTGAAAAGAACTAGGTTTTAATTCTGACACCTACTCGTCTCCTCTTGAACACTAACGAAAGATCTCACCCAATCCGCACAAATGAATCAGCACGCCTACTAATTTTTTCTGTCTTTCCTTTGCATAAATATTAGGCGTTAAATGTTATCCTCTTTCAGTCCAACACTAAACCTAATGGATGGAATGTCATGATTTATGAAGTGATTAAAAAATTGTTTTTGAACATGTCATTGCTTTTAGAACATATTTTCAACAGAAGTATGGTTTGTGGAAATGTAGGATTGACTTAGTTAAAACAGATTAGCACTATGGCTATCGCATTAACAAACAAAGTAAACAAACATGTGAAATAAAGTAACAACCAAAGAAATTTTTATTTCGGCGTGTGTGTGGGGTGGGGTGGGGGTGGGGGGGGTCGGATGATAATGATAAACTGAACTTGAACACTACCACACCACTATGTACACCTATATGTTACAGTTAATCAAAAACAAACAGTTCAAAAGGAGGAGCAGAGTGAAATCAGATGATACTCTACTTGAAGTAGATCTGTAGTCTGCCATTGTTTGTTGCAATATATTTAGTCAAGTTTTAGACTTTGAGATTTGTCAGAGTCATACATTCACTACTATTCAAACTTTTCCTGAAATAATTAATATTGATATCGATTTTACATGTTTAAGATGTTTTTAGTGAACAAACCAAGCTCAATCATAAGCATCTGAGAGTAGCTATGTTAGAATAACAATTAAAACAATTAAGAGCTTATTCTTTGTACTTAATGTAAACAACTTACTATAAAATTAAATTCATATTTTAAATGATTTAAAATGTTTCCTGTTAACTATGGTAAAAGTATCAAATTTAAGGCAGCGTAATTTTCATCCTAAAAAAAATATGAAAGAGATACAGTAGATTGAATGTGTTGGGACTTTGTAATATGTAACTTAATTAAAACTTTGAATTAGTTTAAAATCTGATTTGAATGCCATCCTCTTAGACTGCATTTTTTCATTCAAAGATTTATTTATTTATTTGTTTTACTTGTTACCCTTCTGGTTTTTTCTCATTTAAACTGTAACAACGCACTGCTTTAGCACAAAGTTTAGTGCACATCAGTTAATTCTCCCTGAGGAAAAGGCTTGACAGGACCAGTCACAACTACTAAGCTATGACCCAATTAAGTATCATTAGTAAAAAAGTTAAACCCAAGATCTGTTTAGGTGTAAAAAAAATACAAGAGCACATACAAACATTGGCAAACTACAAGATGTAACCTCTTGCATGTAGTACTTTCATGGTTATGGCTACGTTTTAGTTTGAGTAGGTGGAGCTCTACTTGGTGATGGTTAGGATGGTTTCATTTTTGCCTTACGTTGACTTTCTTTGTAAACAAGAGATGGTCTGCGTGCTAGTGAAGGCTCTGTGTTGTGCCTCGGTGGTGGGGGAGGGGGCACCTGTTGAGGTGATTAAATGGGTTAAGGGAGGTTAACATTTTTGGTCACTTTTAATGGAAGACAGAAAGAGCGATACCTGCAAAAGTCAAAAGGATTACTTGTTTATTTTAAATGTTTTTTTGTTAAGTAATGCAAGACTTTAAATTGCTTATCATTTTAATTTAAAGAGTCAATTAGCCAGGAATATGAGAGCGACTTTTATCTTTTGAGAATATTTTAGGTGCCTATTGATGAGCAGATAACTTAGCAGGCAGGACTGCTTTTACTTTTTTTTACTTTGTACCTGTGAAATTCACAGACAACCACAAATTTATCAAAAGGCAAGTGACTTTCTCATTACTTATGTTATTATTAAAAAGTGAGTTAATGTACTCCAGACAGTGATTGCGGAGCATAGGGATCTCAAACAAAACAGAATAAGACAAACAGAATACACATGGATACGTACAAATTTAAATCCCCGACCACACATAACGACATCTGGCCACACATATAGGCGCTTTAATAAGTGAGTGTTTCAAAATGCACATACTCCCACTAACCCACACACACACCCTCTTATCTCCATAATTACTGTATAGTCAGCATGTCCGTGTTTGGGGGTGACTCTCAAAGTGAGATGTTGACAACAGCAGAGCTGTGCTCAAGTTGGGACTTGTCAAAGGGCTGACACTGATAGCATTATCCATGTAATTATTAACACTTAAGTGGACTGCCTACTTATTTTAACATAATGGATTTGAAATCAGAGGCCAGATCCATAATGTTTTCCCATTTCATAAGTTCAAACCTTCTTGTGTAAATGGCTATAATGACCTATGTTCTTTATGTAATGTTTCCTAAAATAGTTTAAATGTGGTTATTTTTCTTGTTGAATTATCTAACATCTATGCATAATTTGAAGGAAACATATAGGAACATTTGTATTCTGCAAGGCATGTGCTGGGAATATTTAAATTCAAAGTGTCTTTAAAAAAAAAAGAAAGAAAGAAAAACATTTCTTAATGTAAGTTTACTAGTAAACTAAACTAATACATAAAGTAAAGCTTAAACTATTAAAATGAATAACCTACATGTAAAAGTTTAGAACCTACTGATATGTAGCCATCCACTTAAGTTCCAAGGTAAGATAGGACGTAATTAAAGAAGAAGCCAGGAAATCATAGAAGAAGCCAAGAGGCCTACAATACCGCCGGTGGACATGCTGAGATCCACAGCTCAGGCAAGCGAATCACTTGACAAGATAACTATTAGTTGTGCATTCAACAAATTTGGGATTGACAGTAGAGTGACAAGAAGATATCCATTTTTAAAAGAAAACTATAAGAAGTCTCAATTGCCAAAAACTAGGGGTACAGTGGACATATCACCAAATAGTGCTCTTTTCCTTTGACTTTTCAGTTCTGTGTTTCTCATTGTTGAGCAAATCAGAAAACAAAAAAAAATCAAATAAGACAAAAGTTTGAGGCTGTAATGCCAAATATATATGTAGTGGCATATATATATATAAAAAAAAAAAACTTTAAGGGATATAAATACGTTTTTCTGCTGCTTCTATTATCTTTTTTTAAATTCTTCTATAAAATCTTTATTTGACATGGCCTAACCGTGAGTCAGCGAACTCCTATAACGATCGTGTTCAAGGCATCAAGAAAAATTATGAATAAATAAAGAAGCCAGATCTGTGGATCTGAAAGAGGCTTCATTTTTGCATGCAAGCGTGTGTATCCGTTTGTACAGCATGTGTGTGTAACACGGGAAATATGAGAGATGTCAGACCAGCCTCTGCTCCTTTCCTGCTGGTGTAAATTGGTTGTGAACCAGCACCCTGCTGATGGCTACACACCAGCATGGCCGACTAACTCATCACAGCGCCGGCGAGCTTTAGCAGGGCGGATGAATTGAGTGGTAGCATGTGTTTAAAACTTAATGAAAGTGGCCCTCTGAAGGTCAGTGCGAAGCAAGCCTGGGCTGTTTCGTCTGCTGCTAATGGAGTATTAATGATTCAAAGATGCTTCTGTGTCTCATGTGCAAAAGGTGAACTTACACTGTCGCAGAAGTGGAGACACTTAAAAAGGACAGTGAATTACAAGATATATAAAGACGCATACACATAAATCAGTTTACTATTGAAAATGACAAAAAAAACTTGAGATCACAGGCAGATGTGTGTCACTTTTCCGTGGAATTTGTTACAGTGAAGTGTTTTGGTGAAAAATTATTTTCCATGTGCTTTCAAAGAAACATTTATGAGGTGGTTATTGTTCAATTTTTCACAGTTAGTAATATTAAAAACACAAGTTAATGAATCCAATTGTACAAAAAGACCATTAAACATTTTTAAACCACTAAATTGAATACAGCTGATACCTCATGTTTGTAGATTACTAGAAGATTGAAGATTAGCTTGGAATATTTATGAATATAATTGTCTGAGAGCTGTAGTGTCATAACTCTGCAAATATACAACACAAAGTCTTCTCACTGATGCATGTAAGTGCATTTTAGTGCCCATACTTTTTTAAAGAATGGTATATTTTCAGTATAACATAAAATATTCTTGTTTAAGGTCATGCAACACTATTTTAATTTAATCTGAGTAAGAATTTTGACCAGGTCTATGACAAATTTGCCTTTTTAGAGGGGTTGGGGTTGCAAATGTGCTTTAGGTTATTTCTTTACAAAATTATCCTAGTCCATTTAAGTTAAGTGATTGCTGGACATTGTCTTTCACATGATTCTAATAGAGATTTTATTATAAAATCCACTACTAGCAAATCATCTACGGACATTACATCATATTGATATGAAGTATTTATCTTAAATTTTCAATTAGTTCTATGCCTGGTTTAGTTAAGTTTACACCATGAGGTTTTTTGGCAAATATGTGATAGACCTTTGTGTTAACAGGGGTTTTACCCATGAAACTTATCCACATGGAATTTATGCCCAAATTATTTGTTTGCGTAACCAATAACTGACCGTAAGTGAGCAGGTGAAATCTGCAGTGCTTTGAATGTTGCTATAGGTTTTTTGTAATCTACTGAATAAGTTGTCAATGTGCTTTTGGAATTGTAGGTTGATCAGTCATGTACTGGATCATCACCATTTGTGCATGATGGCTCTTACTGTCGTTTTCTACAGTTCAAAAAAACTTAGAATTGGCATTGTAACCATGTTAAGATGAATATATGTTAATGTCTCATTAGTCTTTTCTCAAGTTAAGGCTGCAATACTGTATGAAAACATTAAGCTTAGATCACATTTTTAGACTGGTTCCATTTAAGTATTTGTATTTATTTTCTCTGTTAGTTGCAGTTAATTCTCGATTTAAAATTGGGGGATCATTTTTTTTTACATTTTAAGTGAAAATTTAGTTTTGAACAAAGGCATTTTCAAGTTTACTACGTTTGTTTCGCCTAATATTAAAATTTATTTCATGATCTGAAACACTCCACTGTGACAAACCATCACTTAATAAACCTGCTAACATTAGCTTCTTGTGCTTCCAGTTTTACACGTCATATTTTTATTTAAATGCCCAGATCTTTTGGTATTTTCACTCATGGCAATCATGCATTGCCATAAGTACCGACCCATGCCTAGCTTTGATGATGTGTAACTGGTATTGAGGATGCATTTAGGTTTCCATCTGGCTTCTAGACAATAGTCTTACCTTGAAAGTGGACATAGCCGGGTCCCTGTTATACCTGTCTATGGTGTGGAACTTGGACGAGTGGTTGAGCTCATGGTACAGCTCTGAATGTCTTTTGCGAGTGTGCATCACTTTCTGGAAGGGAAGAAAGGAAGGGACAGCAAAAATGAAGCAAATAGGAACAAATGAAAGAGAGGATAAAAAAAGAGGGGAGGTTACATGACAAGGGTTAATGTAGGAACAGGCAGGGGAATGTGAAAAAGGCAGTGAGACTGTAGCGATGCCAGCCATGAAAAGGGGGGTTAGAGAGGGACACTGACAGACCGATCGATTGCTGACTCATGCTCATCTGTCATCCACTTCAACACTGTTTAAGGACTTGGCAACTGGGATTGTTGCAGAACAGTACTTTGAGTCGAGAATCGGGTTAAAGTGACAAAATTGCCATTAATAAAGTTTAGTGCCAACTAAAAAAAGTCTATTAAATTGTCAGGAATTTATTACACTGCAATGCAATGCTAAAAGATTTTTAGTTTGATCCTTTCTCAGAAACACATGGAATTGTCTTCTGAATATGTCTGTGTCAAAGACTGATAAATCCAGGGCTCCAACTCCCTGACAGTGTATTTTTCAGTGTGTGTTAATACACAATCCTAAATTGGCTAGGTAGTAGCTAATCATTTGTACACTTTTGTGAGTTTGAAGCTGACACAGAGGCAAAACGTCAAGACAATCTATCCAACAAACCAATTATGCACAAGACCAGCAATTAGAACTGGCTAAAGTTTCTTAAAAAAAGCTAACCTCTGCTAGTTTAAGGGGGGGGCTATTACCTCCTTGTAATATTCCTTTTTGATTAATGTTCAAGACATTACAGCAAAGTAAATGCAACATGTATGATCCTAAAGTCAACAAAATGTAGTCGAACCACCTTTAACATGTGTTTCTTTAAAGTTGAACCACTTGAGCGACCATACTGAGAACGGGCTTAAACATTCTTACTTTAGTACATTTTCCAAAAAATTTAACTGAGTGAAATTAAAGTCTCTTATGAACCACCCACACTGAAAAGGCTGAACAGCAAATAAGAAAAATGTGATTTTAAAGATAGACAAGTGAGGTTTCCTGAAAATGTACTGGGTAATTAAGGTTTTGTTTGTCTTTTTAGCACTCATCCTCCATAAAAAAGATGTAATGCACTCCACTTTTACCAGACCACATGGTAAGTATAAATAACTGTTGGTGTGAGTGGAAATTGCTAATCTGGAAAATTCAGAAATTTCAGCTTTTATTTTGAGCAATCCTTTGCAGGGGTGATAAATACTACAATAACAAATATAAAGAAAAATATATAGTGCCACATTTATTGGCAGACCTATTAATTCTTAGTGAAGAATAAGAAATACAGTTCTAAAGGTTTATTTTATTCAAGTCGATCAAAGTATTGAAAACACTTAAATAACATAAGACTTCCTCTTCATTCAAAATCTGTGTCACTGAGACCAATTAAAATGGAAAAGCGTAGACAAAATGACGTTTTTTTAATCTGTATGTGAGTTGATCTGCAAAGGTTAAAAAATTGTAACAACAACATTGCTACATTTAAAAATAAAGGCGTTTAATTATTATTCTATGACCTACTGTTTTCATGAGGTATGAACTTGATCTGACAGGACGGTCAATTACCTACAGGCTGAGTGACTTCCCTTATTTTTCTTTACACAAACAATGAGGAGGATTATAAGGGTGGCAATATAGTCTCCAAAACTTATTGTTTCGAAAAACTGCTGCATAGAGTGGCATCTGGGACTCCTTTAGTCTCCATAACAACCCTTGTGCCGACATGCTTTTTTTTATTTTTTGAAAAGCACACCAGCAATAGGCCCTTCATTATCCTACTATTATTCAGGCGTTAACTAGAATTCAGGGATTTGGTGAGGTTACACTAGGCTGGAAACAGTTCAGGTGGGTGGAAATGAGAATGTGATAGTATGGTAAAGAAAGGATCTCCTTCAAATACGAATACATAAATCAATATCAATAAAATTAATAAATGAAATAATTGATGCCTTTCCAGTAAACAAAAATTGGATAATGTGATCCAGTAGATACACCAAAAAATCCACCTTTCTGTAACCTTTTCTATAACCCAAAAATGCAATGTTTTCCCAATTAATGAACAAAAACATAAAAATGTATACCTCTTTTCTTTAGTGAGAGTATACAACTACAACTGAGAACAAAGTACATTTAGGGCTTTTATGGTCTATAGCTCCAGTGTCGTGGAATTTCTAGATGTTTACTGGTCGAACACATCTGAATCAAATGGCTAAATCTCCACCTCACAATGCAGACATGTTCTCTATAGTCTTGCTAACGACCTGAAGATTTGACTCAGTTGAAGTTGAGATACATCTAAAATTGGGGGACACTGGACTTTGAGGTCTGGATTTAACTTACTGTTGTAAGTTAATGTCCAGGCTTTACATCGACAAAAGGAAAATGCAGTATTTACAAATTGAAGAAATAAAAATTGTTTGTATACGGAGAGCATTTTTGAGACCAGGGTTTCAAAGGACAGCTTGGTTATTCTGATAAACACATTCTAGCACACATACCAAACCATCATGTATCCACAGATATAACAACGAAATCTACTTTAGTCACACACTCTAGCTCTGACCCAGGGGTCACTAGAGGTTGTCCAGACATATAAAGCGGTCTAATCAGCTGTTTCTTCAACCAGGACCCCACAGAGGCATGGAATATATTTTATTAAATGGATTGCATAACCATAATACTTGTTTTGTTTTTTTCTAGCATAACATATTATTCAGCATTGCCAACAGTTTGGGGTCATTATTTGTAGAAACAGCATACTACGTACATAGGTGCTCTGAAAAAAATATTTTTCCAAATGCAAGGAAGACAAGGGTGGGAAGGTAGGGGGTTAAGCAATGCTTTTTGCTCCTCTATGTGTTACTCAGGTCCTGGCAGAAGCACAAGAAAGCAGAGACAGGCTTATGGCATTGAATGAGGTTTGAGATCTTACCTCAAAGTCCAGCTCAGAGTATCGTACTCTTTTCCTCTGGAAGAGGAGGGGGCAGGGGAAGAGAAGACAGTATCAATGACTACCCTGGACTGAACTCTTGCGATCTATTCACAAACCTTTATGCAATGTGACTTGAAAACACGTGTTAAGCAAACTTAACACGTACTGGTTGCCCAACATGATGCTTATGCTGCATATGTCCAATGAGAAACAAATCCTTTAATCTAAAATTACAATGAAGTAATTTCTCGAATGATCATATTTGTAAGAATTTATTTTTTATTTTTGACAAAACGTGTTCAGTGGTTCCTGGGGGTAATAATTGAAACTAATACGAAATGAGGGTAACAAAGTTCCATGTCTTCAGTCTGTTAAGATTCTTGTAAGCTCATTCTAAGTACCTTCAGACCTTTACCAAGCAGCTCACCAAATTGACAGCTGCAGACATTTCCAGGTCATCTAGCCCTTACATTGCATTCAACTTTATCCCATTTCTTACTTCCTATCTGGCTCGCATAGTCTACCAGATGTGCTTTTTGGCATAGTGAGGGGAAGTTATCAACAGTTAGTTAAATGCCGTGCTAGCTTCTCCAAAAAGGCTGTAGTTGTAGAGGAGATGCCATGACAGCAATAAAATTAGAACAGAGGGGGGCAATTCCAATTTTTAATGATGCCCGGCATGTTTTAGATTTTTTTTCTGCAAGAACACATGATTTCAAAGACTGGCTAATTATGATGTACATGCACAATTTAGTAACAAGCTGGGGAGAAAAATGTTGGAGGAGCCCATCCAAAACCAGTAGAACACTGGCCATTGATAACCAGAGTTTCACACCTTAGATTTAAAATGTCAAGCGATTCAGCTTCAAAGGTAGATCCAGTCCAACTTACTATTTTTACCTTTCAGTATTAAAAATGGAAGGCAACCCCTCAGTCCTTACCTTTAAGGATTTGATTGACCGAGCTTACCGATGCACTGGGAGGTATGGATTTATAAAAAATATTGAAAATCCCTGTCATCTGGAACTAATGACCTGCATGTTTTATATCTTATTTTCGCCTGATTTTAATGTATGAGTTTTTTGCAAGTTCAAACAGAATCTGATGGCAAACTCCTCCTAAAACGGTGTGGTGCTATGCAATAATGTATCTAAAACATGTAGAACATTGGCACCAGAAGACCAGAATTTCCAACTTTTCAATGTCAAAGTAAAAAGAAATGTTTCAGAGAGATAGGATCACCTCAGCTGTCTTGAATTGCCTTGTTATGTGAAAAATAAAAAAAATAAAAAAATAAAATCCCCCGATCCTTACCTTGAGTAGAGCATTTCCACGACTGAGTTAGCTTCATAATACAATGACACACGAACAACATGCATATACCTGAATGAATATAGCATGTTTTGTTGGTGACACATCTGAAGCAGCAATTAACCCTCATGAATTTAAAAATGTTGTTTGATCTTATGCTCTTTAAACTGTAGCAATGCCTTAATTGGTATGTGTTGGTAGTCTATCAAAAAATAAAAATAAAACCAAAAGTCAAAGAAGGGTAACAGGTAATTTCTACACTTCATATTGCAACGTTAAGGTGAAGCAAAACATAAAAAATGTTTAAATATTTAAAAACCAGAGTAAAACCTGTTTTTTAGATATAGATGGGTCTTACCATTTCTCCTTTTTTCCTTTTAATGATTTCGTGAAAGCATCCTCAGCTGTTCTAAAAGTGTAATCTTCTTTTATTTTTTATGAGGTGAACTCAGCTGGAAATAAGGCATTTCCACATTTTTACAATCCAAAATGAGGTTCCCATGTCTTTAATCAACATCCCATTGCAATAAGTTAGTGTCATTGTGCGCTTGCATTTGTATGTATGTATGTATGTATGTATGTATGACAGTAGTTGTGTGGTTGTAAATTTACAGTAGGCTGAAGACTTTCCACAAGAGGGTACTTCCTCTGAACCAGCCTGCCTCAGTCCATCTGCTGTGCCACCTTGTACGGTCAGGAGGGGGTTCCACACACAAAGAGTATAACGCTTACATGGAGATGGTAAACTAATAAGGAGCTGTCTGTCGATATGGGAATGACTCATTTCGTTGTCTCGGTTGGCAGAAATAAATCCTACTCAGCTGAAAATAATAGCAGCTGCTACAGCAGACTTGTTCTCAGGCAGCGTGAAGTGTTTTATGACAATAAGTATTGAGTGTACTGTTCCAAGATACTCGATAGGTGTCTTATAGACAGTCTTATTTAAAATTAAAATTTACAACACTGGAATATAAAATCTAAATAATGTGTTTCAGTTTTCCTTTGTAACAGTACAGGAAACAATTATTTACCTTTGGGTGAAATAAATTTTAAGAATATAAATCATTATAATGTAATAGATTTCTGCAACTGCTAAAGATTTAATGCAAATGTTACCATTTGCATTTTTTTACCCTGCCTAAAACACTTTAGCAGATTATGACATTCATTTGCATAGTTACTTCTACCACTCTAATCCCTCACCGTTCAGTCACTTAGCCATGCACACCATATCTAAAACAGTGAAACATCAGTTTCTGAACGATTAAGCCATTGCAAGGAACTACTGCTATTTATTTTCCTCTACCCTTCACTCACCTCCAAGGATCCCGCTGAGAGGCTGGTGTTGGCATTGGTGCTGCCTAGGTTGCGAGGAAGGGTGCGGGTTCTCTCCACAGTAGTTCCTCCTGTCAGAATCTGTCTGACTGATGGCCTCTGGCCTGGCTTTAAGTGGAGTGAATGTGCATGGGAGTGCATGTGTCCTCCGTGGGAGTGCACATGACCACCTTGGCTCATCAAGTGGCCATGCCCATGGGGCACGGTTTTGATAGTCCCGTAAGAGCGATTTAGGTTCATGGTGATATTCATGTCACCAATGCTGGATGGCACAAAATCTGCTGGATAGGCCTCACTCTCTGCCGGGTGAAGAGTAAGCGGAGAGGGAGGAGGGGGAAAGGGAGGGTCCTCTACTGCAATGTTGAGGGGCTTTTCTTCACCGTTAAGTCCCAGACCTCCTCCTTGCGAAGAGGGCGCTACAGGTTTCAGACTGACTGTCCTACGAGGCAATACCATGTAGTCCCCTTCTCCTCCTCCGCCACTTCCTCCACCTCCACTCCCCCCACTTCCTGCACTTCCATCCTGGGAATTGTTGGAGGATGCGGGTGGCCGAGCCCACCCCAGGCCACTCTCGGTACACAAGTAGATTGGAGTTGGGGTGTGTGTCTGTCCCTGCTGTCTCTGCTGGTCCAGGTTTACATCCTTCTTTAGCGGTGTCTCGTTGAACTCATTGAGTCCTCCTAATGTTGGAACCTTATAGAAAAAAGCTCCATTTAAATCATTTTAATATTTCATGGCAGGTATATCACTATTACAAATATTTACATTTAAAGTGAATGTTTCAGGATGTTTCTAAAGTGTTAAATAGAAGACAATTTAAATATTGTCTACCTACTATGATGTAAACACTGAATAAGAATACAACTTAAACTAGTACCTGTACAATGAGATTTGGAGGTGGGATGTTTCCAGGAAGGGAGGTGAAGTTCATTCCTACTCCCCCCTCCCGATGTGCTGCAAGCTTTGGATCATCCTCATCGTCCAGGGAGATTCGTGACAGTGTTCCAGTGATGGTGGCTGGGTTACAGGTGTTGACCTCTTTAAAAATGACTAAAGGTAGAAAAGGGAGGCAGAGAAAGACAGCCAGTAACATAACCACAAATGCTAAGGTAACGTTGAAGGGATGTTGAGGGGGCAGGTGGGTTACATTTAAAAGAAATATTTCAAAAATAAATACTTTAATGTGAGAGCTAGGTTTAATAATGAAAAATGAACCACATTTGCGAAACTGCATCCCTGAGGGAAGTTTTACTTAGAAATCTTGACAGTGTTTTAGATCAGATTTATCCCTGCCGCTTTTGACTGGCTAGTTGA
This sequence comes from Orestias chungarensis, assembly GCA_032876305.1. Lineage (NCBI taxonomy): Eukaryota > Metazoa > Chordata > Actinopteri > Cyprinodontiformes > Cyprinodontidae > Orestias > Orestias chungarensis. The sequence continues at coordinate 2,842,361 of JAVLVB010001216.1, read as the reverse complement.
AAAAGTATGCCATATGCTTAAACTATTAACTGTGCTTCCAATTAAAGTTGGTGCAATTCTCAATGCCCCCCTGTGGAGACCTGCTGTATAAATTGTGTTCAGTAAAATGTAAGTATTTTTGAAAGTGTTACAATAATTGTTAACACTTTTAAAAACTTAAAATATGTTCAGGGTACTTTGGTACAAAGTCAGAACATAAGCAATGTTACTAAACAATTGTAGAAAATGTATGCTAGAATAACAAAAGCAAATTTTCCATGAGTGGCGTCCCGCAATTTGATGTCCTAAAACTGTCCGTTCCACTGTGATTGGAGGACATGTTGAACTTACAAGGTGATACAAGTGCTTCACACACCTGTTTACTATGAAAATGTGCCTAAAGACATAGGCAACCAACACTTGCTTAAATAAGGACAAAGAAAATCAAACAAAAAAATTTGTTAAAACTGTCTACTTGTTTATGCTGTAGAAAATGGTTTAGTGACATGCGTCCTAGAAAGATTATATTTAACAACTAGCATTAGTCAGGCAGCAATATCAAATAAAAACCAGGACAGTCATGCTGAAAACCATGCTCACAGTCATATACATACATATATAAGCTGTGCTGGCAGTTTTTTTTTCCAGCAGGAGGAATAATGGCTGACATAGGCAGTTCATTTGTTGTCAGCTGATCCTTCTCTATCCTTTTTTGTTTACAGAAATCACTGCTTGTAAGTACTTTTGTGTTATTTGAGTGCATCCGAGTTAAAATCGTTATATATTTTTGGGGGGGAATTTATGTTGTGAAAAGTGAAGTTTATACTAGTAATTGTATAATGTCTTTTGCATAGTGTTAAGCGCAAGTAGCCGTGATACGGGTACAATTTACAACTTCGTATACTAAATATTGTTTATTGTGTTTGTTTGTGGTTTTACTCTCATGGCTTTGAGGGCATGTTAATAAACAAGGATATATGCGTCTGAGCGTGTATCTATCTGCATAGCGGTTACGAGGGGACACTGTAAGGGCAGACCATATGCTGTAGAGAATATCTATTACATGATGACCCCAAGTAGCAAAACATATTTATACCCCTGCTGTATTACTTTAATCAAATGACAGACCATAGACTACAGCTCTAATTTTATGTGAATGAGTATAACAACATGTACACCACCTAAGGATTAACTCAGACATAATGTTGTACAGTATTATAGACAAGAAGCCATCAGACAGTTATATATACGTTTTTGGTCAAATTACATACTTCATATATTCATTTGAAACTAAATAAATCCAAAAAAGGATAGACAAATCCAGTGCCCTTTTGTGCATCTTTTGCAAAGTACTGCCAAAACTACAAAAACGTATGTTAAAAAAAAAAAACATTTAAAAATATCCACTGAATAACCTTTCATAAAAAATAAAAAAAAACATAAATTAAGTGAAAAAACTCTGAGCCTGACATATTAAAGTGAAATATCTCCAAGGAAGAACTTTCTGGTTGATGTTTAACTTTTTTACGTAACAAGGTTTCCTAATAAAGATGACTCAAAACGTTAACCAACAACACTCATTTATGAAAGTGCTGGAGATTTCTTTACTACCAAAAAATATTTGCGTGGCAGCATTTTCGACAAAACAGTAAGTGATTCAAAAAACAAAATCCTAAAGATTTTAGAGAAATATGACTATGACAACTGCCTGCTAAAAACAGTGCAGTTAGCATCCTTACAGTAACTTATTTATGCTGAAAACTATTTGATAGCCTCTGGTTCAATATCTAAAATACTGGAGTGAACACTGAAAAACACAATTTTACACTGCACAGATATTAATGAATTTATGTTTTTAAAAAAATAATTTTATTTGGTATTAGGACTCTCTCTCTGCATTAGACAAGAGTTTAATTTCAGCACCATACTAACTTTGACTTTAAACATTTTTTTTATCATATGCAAAGTTTTTATGACTGGAAAAAAAAAACATGGGGATACTTATCTCTTAAAAAAATATGGCTACAATCTTGTCTTTTCTATTTTCATGTACGTCTGAGATCTTTGTGTTTGTAGCATTCCCATTTTTTTTTTTACAGACCGTACCTTCTTGTTTAAAAAGTATTTTTATTTTTTCTTAATTAGTTTGAAAGTGTACAAGTTGGGTAACATTGCATGAAAGGTGCATATGGCTTAACCATGCTTCACTTTCCTAAACTAAAGATTAACTGCATTTTTTTTTTTAGAATTTTTACTTTGACTTTTGTCAATACTATGTCTACCAGATTAGGATTTCTGTTAATGAACTGTTGCAATACGAGACTATATAATAACCTTATTAATATTTTTTTCCAGCCTTCCCTCTGGTAGTGGTAACATTAATTAGTTACAGTTCAAGCAGAAGGAATATCACACCACACATGAAATAAGAATCTCCTTAAAATAGGGTATTATGATGTTAAAATGGTTAAACCTAGCGTTACAACAACAGTTTCGTTGTAACTGAAGAAGACAAATCACAGAAATCATCATTTATTGCAAGCAGCATTCAAGTTATCTACTGGAAGTGTGTCTTTTTTGAAGCCTGAATGAACTTTAAATGCTCAAGTTGTAGAAAATAGTCTCCTTAAAGACATACTTGGTTTTCTTTGACTTAACTGACTCATACAAAAAAAAAAAATAGTATAACATTTTCTTCATTCTGTAACAACAGCCAGACCTGTTGATCCATAGTATATTTTGTACATTGAGTAGAACAAGATCCATTTTAAACACATTCCAATATAATTTAAAATACATAGCCTAGCATCTAGTAAAATTATTGGCTAATAATATAAAAGGTAAAATATTATGAAATAGACTGGTAAAAGAAAACAAAACAAACAAAAAATATTTGTATATTGAATCTTGAAGTTGGCTTGAAGTTGAAATTATGTTATTTGTTTTACCCACTAAAAAAACAAAACACCTTAATGCAACTTATGATTATTAAAAATAATATGAGGGTGGGACCTGGATTGATCTATAGCTTTTTTATTTTTTATTTTACAGATCAGGCGGTGTTAAACATGTTAAACTGGTGCAAAACTTACATGGGTGTCCTCTCTCTGCAAAGGTAGAAGGGGGAAAGTTACTATATTAATACATTAAACCACAACACGCAATAGACTGCGGCACATCTGTAGCACAGCCAAACACCCACACAAGACCATTGACAGCTAACATGTGAAACAGGTCTCTGCAGGCTGAGGAGTGTTATTATCATGCACAATTAAACATGGTCCCATTCAAACATATGCTTGCTGAACACTTATTGGGCAGAGAGTGATTGATAAGACCTAGTAATTTGAACACAACCATGTGGAGACTTAGCGGATCTACTCCTGCCTTTTCATCAGCAGAATAAGAATGCAACAGCCTGCAATGCTAAAAGCACATCAGGTAGACAGAGATAAAAATGCAACTGAGAGAGCAGATGGAGAGGAGGACTCACCTGTTTGACAAGCCAAGTCCACGTCCTTCTCAAAATCCGTCTAAAAAACACAAAACAGAAAGGCACAAGAGAGGAAATGCAAGAGTGAGTGACCCATTAGCATAAGATTGATTGGATCTAATTTTTGTCACACTAAGTGATCTGTTTCCGTGGAGAGGCTTTACTACTCAGTACATTAGTATCAAGAACAAAAGGATGTTGCCTTTTTGGTCAATTATCAAATTTCGAGTTATTTTCCTAGTTATCGGCTTGCTTACAGCCTTTTAAAACGAACCAAAAAAAACAGAAGTGACTAAAAGCAAATAAATTATGTTTTCAGCATGAAACACTGCTGTGATCCCAAATTCTGCCACAACAGTGGAGCCTGCAGCAAACAGCACAGGGATAGCCAGAAGAAAAGTTTATGGAAGGTATGTAATGTCACTGTACGGCTCATCAGTTACCACGCCATTGTCGGATGGCAACAGAACAAGACACGGGAGCTAACCTATTATCCGCTGTGCCTGCTGAGGCAAAATGTTGTCTCCTGGCTTGACAGGCAAAACAGAAACAGGTTTGAAAAAGACTAAAGCTTTGTGCCTCTTTCTATTCTGCCAACCAAAGAATAAATAAACACACAACAATGGCTTCAATCCAAATGCATTTTATAAATATTTTGTGTGTTTATGTAAAAAAGGTGTTGTGAACATAATGAGTGAGAACATTTCTTTTGAGGCAGCCTAATGGGAACAATTTGAAAGTGGCGCTGCTCCTTAGGGTAAAGAAGCCAAATGAAAAACTGTTATTTCTAAAGTGGCCACTTCTCACTTTTTAGTAAACTTTAGCAAGTAAAGTTAATTACCATTCAGCAGTGGTGGTGCCTTCTCTCAGCACAGATACACCTCCTATACTCTGTGGGATTCACTCACAAAGGCCTTTATTTGAGTAGTAAACTACAGGTTTAGAGCAGTCTGGGCTTGTGACAGAGAAGGAGAAAATGCAAATGAAAACTGAGAATCAGAGGGACTAAATGTATCCCATCTCACCAAAGCAACAGAGAAAAGCTCTTGGTCTTGAAAACCACCCACTGCTTCATTTGGCAATGATGATAGGCGAGAACCAACTCTCTTGTACTCAAATCAGGGGATAAAATGAGCCATGGATGTTGGTTCATGTTTGTTTACTAATGAAAACACCAAAAGGCACAGGACTGCAGTTATAGGTTAAAGAAAATATTTGAACAGTTAAACTGATAACTTAGCCTTTTTAAGAACACACAAACACACACGAAAGGACCTACATCACAGCTACTCCTACCCATTACAAAAAAGGTGCAAAATGTAGTGAGCACAAAAGTAAAGCTGATGGAACCACACCCTTATTTGACCAAAGGAAAAGTTCAATGGTCTAGTTAAAGCTAAAACAAAAAAAAACCTTAGAAACATACAACAAAATGGTTGGTCAATTTTCCTTTTTGTACCTTTGCAGGTTTTTGTCCAAACCTCATAACACTCTATGGCATTCCATATGTTCCATTATTGAGAATAGGATATGACTTGGAACTGTCTTCTCAGGATGTTTCGTGCCAACTGTGTGAATAATTTTACCTGCTAAGGGATAGTTTTATATTCATGCTGGACTTCTAAAAGTCTTTTTTCAAGGAAACTGGTTACTATTACTCAATGAATAATTGTAATGTGCAGCAAGTAGCTTTAAGATGTTGGGGGTTTTTCATGGGTAATATTTTTTTATACTGCAGGGTTAGAAAGAGGCAAAAGGACAAATTGAGCAGGAGTCATTGCTAACATATTACTACCTTAACATATATGTCCTTTCTTTAAAAATATAGATTACGTAGCCTGTAACATGTACGGGTATTTTTCCTTTTTTATCTTGGCTTTCAGCATTCCCCTTCAACCTTTTGTTAAAAGGTTTTTTAACTAGCTTTATACTTACAATTAAGTTAGTGAACAGTTTTTCTAAGATTACTGCTATGATGACTACACTCTTCATTCAAATCACAATGCTAGTGGTTAGAGTATCATCACATTAAAATTTAAAACTACCAGCAAACCTTTTAGAAAGTTTGATAAGCGTGTTTATATTAACAAAAGTTCACCCTTTGTTTTGATATTAGTGTTTTTTGGTTGTGAAATACATATTTTACAGATTGCACCTTTTTTCCTTTAGCTACCTAAAACCTACCAATTATTACCAACTATGGTTTTATTTTTTTTCTACTGGTGACATACTGATCGACTGTTGATGTGATTAGGGGCGTGGTTGTGGGTATTGTTGAGTAATGGGTTGTGCTCATGTGCGTGGCCGTGGTCCAGCACACAGTTGTGGCTGCTGTTATGTAGATCATGGTAACAGGGTTGCTGGCTTGTGTGGTGGCACATCGGTGTTGGCACCTGCGGGTGACAGCCAGACAAACACAGGGGCGTGCTCTGACGAGAGCAATGCTGCTGTCCACAAACCCCCTTCTGATGATGAAAAGAAATACTTTTTTTTTGTTTTTGACATAAAACATAAAGCTGAAAGTAAAAAAAAAAAAAATAATATTCAGCCCATATTGTTATGTATTAATCAGAGTTTAACAAATCAAAAGGTGATTTTAATTTTACTTTAACAAGAAAGTTTAGTTACATATTAACATCTTCACTGTACCGCCAACTGTCACAGGTTTAACGCACTAATAAGAGTTGTGGTGCCGTCAATAAATTAAATGTCACAATGAATGTTGTCCAGGGTGACATGTCTCTCCCAAAACAATTGTGTATACGGAGCATATTGGCAAAAGTCCTAGCTACACATTCCATCTTTTCTTTTTATACTTCTGCATTAAGCTATGTGTGCATGTTGATTTAAATAAACTCATTTACAAAAAAAATTTTGATTGAAAATAGCCCCTGTACCCATCAGCCAAAACTGGTCTGGAGGCATAGGAGAGTAAAACAGAAGACAAGCTGATCAGAGCTGCAGTGTGACCGTCCTGACATTGGTGACGCACTTGACTCTGTGATGTATCACATTGTTAAGCACATCTGGAACACATACAACAACCTTCCAAGACGTTTCCTCTCTTTCATTTAAGAGAAAGAAAGCAGAGGCTAAAACTAAAAACAAAAAGAGCTGACATATGTGGTGTAAAACTACATAATTACAGTTGTACTGCAATTAGTTGTTTTTAATTGTTAGTATTTATTTTTTTATAAGAAACATTAACCATGTCCAAAAAAAAGCTTTCATGTTCAGTTTGCCAAATTGTATTAAGGTGAATTATATTTTTAGGAATCTTAAAAAGAGGCTTTTTGGAAGGCTTTAGGTTAAAAAAATAAATAAATTTAAAAAAATGGAAAAAAGTAACAAAACGCAAAATGGATAAATATTGCATCATTCATATAAAGGTAAACATGGTTGTGGAGGAAAAGAGCAAGGGATTATTATGATATATTTTTTTAAATAGCAGTCATGCTTTGTAAAATTCCATTTGAAGCTTGCAGGAAATGCAGGCTGATACTCTGAGGTGCATGAACAGCAGTGTGGGATGAAATGAAATGCTATTCACCATGATCTGCACCTGTCCATTCTTGCAGGAGTCAGGGGAATTTTCACTGTCATCTTTACATCCCCCCATTCGACAACGCACAGCATCTTGCACCTACGGGGTGGATGAGGTGGGGGCGTGGGAAAAGGGGGGATGGGTAGGAGATGCCGGGGAGAAACAGAAAATATAGACAGGAAAAGAGGAAAGGGAAAATGAATGAAAGGGCAGAGAAGGAGATGATGCAAAGGGAAGAAGTTAGTGCAGGCACTCAATTTATTGTGTAAATGATGAAACTCAACAAAATTATTTTAACGACAATTTGTCCCATGCTGCTTTGGATTTAAATGCTCATTCCCCTTTGAAATGTATCATATTCAGTCACAATAAACCCATACATGTTAATGTGCTTTGTGTTTTTTATAAGATACCAACACAAACTATGGCGTTTTCTGAAGTGGAAGGAAAAATAAAAAATCCTTTCAAATTGAACAAAAATCTGTAAATTGTTTATGTAAAGTTATATTTTTTATACTCTAGAAATGTAATTCCCAAAAGTATTGTAGCTTGTGTTTGTCCATCCATTTATCCATCCATTCATTTTGCTTTCACTTATCTAGGGTCGGGTCACGGGGGCAACACCTTAAGCAAAGAGGCCCACACTTTCTTTTCACCAGGTACTTAAGCCAGCTCCACTGGGGAAATTCCAAATTACTTCGAGGCAAGCAGAGTGACATAGTCCCCCGAGCATCTCCTGAGCCTTTGGTAGGGCCTTCTGTCTTCAGGACGCACCCTGCGCATTTGCCCTCAGTTGAATCCAATCGTTGTGGAGGAGTAGTCACTCTACTCTGACCACCTCCTGAATGAAAGAGATCTCACACTATCTGTAAGGGAGAGCTCAGACACCCTACAGAGAATACAAATGTCCATTTGTATCAAACATGTTGTCCTTTTGGTTATTACTCAAAGCTCATGGTCGTAGATGAGGGTAGGCAGGTAAAATGAAAAGCTTCAGCTCTGTTTCACCATGACAAACTTGTACAGAGCTTTAAATGCTCCAACAATCCATCTATCAATATCACACAGTAACATCTTGACTGCAATTACAAATTATGTCCTTAAAGGTTAGAAACATAATTAGTAACAAAGAGCAACCTTGGCAGAATCCAACTCTCACAGGAAACAAGCATTACTTATTGCAGGGAACGCAAACGGCACTCTGGCACCAGATGTGTCCTGTACACCAAAATCCCAGTGGAGCTCCTCCGGACTCTCCAAGTCAAACACAGTCAAATACCTTCTCCAGGTCAGGTCCAGCAAAAAACACATATAGAGTGGTGGGGCAAAGTCCCATGCCTTCCCTAAGACACTGCTGAGGGTGTAGAACTGGTACAGGATTTCACAGCTTGGACAAAAATCACACTTCCCCCCTGAATCTGAGGTTAGACTATCTGACAAACCCTCCTTGTCACAAACTCTAAATATTTGGAACATACACTTCACCTTCATTTTCCTTGCTTTTTTGATAGGGTGACCAACACCCTGAAACACCAATCCAGGCAAAATGCCCCAGATGTTCTCCAATACTGTGGAGCTTCTATAGCCATCACAGGCCCACAACACGCAGAGCTCTGATAAACTCTGGGAGGACCTAATCTACTCACAGGGCCTCATTTTTAAACCGCATTCATAACATCAAAACCTCGTATTGTAAAGCCAGACTACACTTAATTGCTGAAAGACATGCTGGTGGGATTCAAGATTTTTCAGATAACTTCGTCCATTGACACATTATCTGCAGCACTCCATCCCCCCCATAAAATGTTTTGATGGTGCCCTGCCCAGTCTAGAATCGCCTTAAGGCTGGGTTATTCTCCATGGCCTCACCAAACTCTTCCCATGCTTGAGTTTTTGCATCAGCAGCACCCAATGGAATATGCTTGAGGAGTCCAACAGACCAAAAACAACTGAAAGGATGACTCCTACAGTTTGAAAGTATCCCTCAGGCACTGACCCCAACAAACAAACAACAAACAGTCAATCAACTGCTACAGAAAGCATAATGCAGACTTCAAAGTAGTCCATATAACAGCCTAGTGATATTTATGGCTCTAATAAAAAACATAACACTACAACGATGTCCTAAACCCTGGACTTTTCTGACATCACACTGTCTGTCTTTATTTTAATGCAGACTATATTGAAGTAAACTTACACTAGTAGAAGCACGTATGAAATCAATCCACAAAGCAAAACCCTGTAGAGTCTTACTCTAACACCAGGTTCTGTTTTATTGATGCCCCCCTTACTTTTTGAGGTGTAGTATAATTTCCCAGAGCTGTTGCTGTCAAATATGAGATTCTTGTGGGTGGAAACAAGACATGCTTAAGGAAGAGGTGATCCAAGAGGTTTTTTCTCACTGAGGCCTATATTCTTCCTTATTTGCGGGTTTCTGAAGCTTATCTAGGGTTACCATGAGCTTTTTGGGTTCTTCTCTAAATAATGCTCTATTACCATTCTTGTCCTGGTAAGACTGCAGGTATGCCCTACTCTATATTTTTCCCTTTTCCTAATAAGTTTGGTGAATTGATTTTCATACTGGCCTCATACATTGGTGCGTTCACTTTTCCACCAACTTCTGCTGTTTTACACCGTCCTCCCAAAACAAAAATTCACATGCAGTAGGATAAGTTTTGAAAATAACATTTTCTGCTGTTTCCTTTCCCATATGACCCTTTACTCAAGGCAAACATTTTGGATTTCGAATCTCTGGTGGTTTCCCTCAAATCCCTATAAAAAGGACACATTATACTATGTTTTACCATTTTTTATGCTTTTATATGAAAGACAAGAGGCACATAATTTTTTATCCTGTGTAACTGTGATGGGTTTTTTTCCCTTTAAAATATGAGCAAAAACTTAAATACAATAGCAATAATTCAATAGAATTCAGCACTAGCGTCTCTAAATGCAGAAAACAGCAAGGGTTGGAAAGTATTAGTTAATAGGCTACTTGTTATATGAGGGTGGTTAAAATATCTATCTAGACATGAAGTTTGTGTTAAATTGGTACTGCTGCAAAGCCAGGATTTTACTTGCAACAGAGTCAACCATGTCTGGGGTTTTCAGAGTGCAATTCTATGAGGAGGGTTACAATGAAAGCAAATAGATCAGCATCTATTTTAGAGTAACTACAAGGTTAGAATATTGCGCTACCATAATCACACAGCAGAGGGAGTGAGGGTATAGAAAAATGCTGACACTCAGTAGCGACAGCAACTAGCAGCAGCAGAAGCAGGAGAGACCGTAACGTGTGTATTAAAGTAATTTTAATATTTTGTTTAACGAAAGTGTGTGTAGATGCCCGACTAAAGCAATGGTGTTGCTAGAACGCTTCTGGTATGTCTGTCCAATGTATCTAATCATAATAAGCAGGATAATAAGTTACTCAGCAATCGCTATTAACAAAAGTTTTGTGATTTCTAAAATATGTCACTGGTTGCCTTTGTATCAATTCACAACTTTATCAATATTTTCAAGCTAAATATTTATCAATGGATTGTAGGTTACTGTGTGTTTGTTCTTTTTCTCTAACAGGGCTGTTGACATATTAAATAATAGTAAGACATTATCATAATAACTTTTTGTTTTAAAGATTTATAAATATTTCTTTTAATATATGAAATTAAATATGAAATGCAAATATTTGAATGTATCCCATCTTTTCCAAATAATACAAAAAACTCTGTGTTTCTTGATCATACGTTTTGTCAATTAATAAAATCTTATACACATCAATTGTTTAAATGTTTACAAAACCATATTTTCGGATGCCTTTAAGAATGTTAGGCTATTCTTATGACATTCTCCACACAAGAGTGCAGAGCTTTGCAGATGTTTCAACAAATGATGCCTGGAGGCAACACAGTAAAAATGCCTGTAATATAAAGTCTTTTAAAATGTCATTCAATAAAATATTTTAATGTGTATTTGTTCATCAGGAAAATGTTGATGAATTTACGGTTAATGGTTTACAAAAATAAACATGTTGTGAAACCAAATAGTTTGTTATTCATTTGCATTTGCCACTATTTTGTGTTGTAACCAAAAGGTAAAACTTTTATGCCATTTGGTTTTACAGTCCCACTTACATCTGAATAATTCATCACCAGATAAGAACAAAGGATTATGAAAACTAAATGATTGCTTTGTTTCAATGGACTGTTTGGTGCAAAGAGTTGTATTTATCAAAATAAAGCACATTTGAAAATGAAAACTCCAAAGTTTGTTTTTTGAAACGTAAAGTATTTTGGATACATCCGAGACATGTCAGAAACCCAATGTAAGACATAGAACTACATCTAAGGTGTAGCTAAAATTAGGTACGTTTCAGTAGCTGAGATGAGAGAGACGTTGCAAAGAAAAACTGCTGCCTAGGTTCGTAACCATTCCAAGCTTTTTGAAAGAGTGACAACGAGAAACCAATTGTGGAAGAAAGCTCATATCAAGACTTGACCACAATTTACTGAAAATGCAGGTGGGAAACTGAACGTTAAATTAGACCAAAAATTTGCTTTTAGCAATTAGATAATATCCTATGTTTAGGAGATACCACACATTACACATTACCACACTGAGTAACTCCAAATAAAAAGCATGGTGATAAAAGCATCAGGCTGTGGGATGCTCCTCATCAGCAGGCCTTGAAAGCGTGTAAAGATAAATGTTAAATGATAAATGAATGAATGTTAAATAAAAAATATTTTTCCAATCTCTACGATATACGTAAGATAAGTACGACGTTTATCAGCAAGACCACAAAACATCCAGCTAAAGCTACAGAGAAATGATTTGAAGACAACAAAGTGGATGTTCTGGCGTGATGTCAATTAGTTTAGTATTTTTGATTTGTTATGATTGATTTGACTCAAAGTCGATCTGACTGAGAATTTCTTTTACAGACTTTTTCAAGTTTTTTTACAGCCATTCCCTGTGACCTGATGAAATAGTTTTCCATAGAAAAAATAAAGCTAAATTGCAGTGTCCAGATGTGCAAGCCTGATTGAAGCCCATCCGCACAGACTATGTGCTGTGATTGCAGCTAAAGGTGCATCTACTAAATACTGATAAAACGGCTGGAAATATTTTTGACATCACTTATTTCTTGTTAAATCTGTTCACTTTGACTTCTAAGTTTATTTTATTTTTGTTTTGTGTTTTGTATTTCCCAGAAAAATATTTTCAGTTGATCTTGATTTTTTTTTTTTTTTTTTTAATCAACGATAAGCGTAAGACATCTGAAGGGAGAAGAAGAGGGCAGTTTTTTTTTTCGTTTTTTTAATATGGGCACTGTATCATTTATCAAACTATAGTTTCATTTTTCTTTTTTTGCACTATGACACCCCAGCTCCGTCCCTGTTGTTTGGTGTAGAATATATATATTTACAACAATTAGTTTTTTATTTACTTTACACTGATTCTTGCGTAAAGCAAATGAGCGACTGGAACAACGGAAGTTAACTCATGCCGTGCAGGGCTTCAAATTCACTAATGATTTGTTGCGATAAAGGATGAAGCCATTTGTTTATCTCACTCATCTGTTACGTGCACTCATGTCAGCAACAGAAGACACACTAAAATTTACTGGAAAGTGATGAGACTGCAATGCCAATAATTGCAATTAGTGTGTGTGTGTCTGTGTGGCCATATTTTGCTAAATTGTGGGGACCATTTTTTATCAAATACTATCCTTGTGGGGACCAATTGCTCCTCGTGAGGCCCATAGCCTGGTCCTGACAGGTAAAAACGCTGTTTTTTGGTTAGGACTATGGTGTCACTTTATTTAGGATTAGATTAAAGGGTAGGTATGCACTACTAATTGTTAGGTTCAGGAATGGGTTAGTGTCAGAATTAGGCTATAGAAAGTTAGGACAAATGAATGGAAGTCAACGGAATTTCCCTGCAAGAGAAATTTCACAGTCTGTGTGTGTGTGGTTTTGTTTTGTTACATTGTAAGGGCAATTCTGAATCCATACGAAGTTATGGAGATCCAGTATTCCTTGTGGAACCAGGGCCTGCACCCCACAAAGAACGGTTTCTGGAAACGGGTTAGGTTTGAGACTAAGGTGTAAATTGACTTTAGGTGAAACTCAGGGTTAGGCTTTAAAATCAAAGGAAAGTCAGTGCCAAGTCCTTGCTAGCATAGGAAGATATACCCTGTGAGTATGTGTGACCGTGTGTGTTTGAATCTATCTCAAGGGCACAGAAACTTGTATGTGCATAATGAGTTGAGAATGCAAGATACTCTGGGGCAAAGCAAAGCCTCTGGCTAAGAGGCACTGGGGGTTGTCAGTTGGGGACTTATCGTCTTATTTCCTACAACATTTTTTAAGCTCTTTAAAGCAGACTTGGATTAGTCAGACAATGGCTCACTATCATGCTGCATTATGAGAGGACACACGGCATAAACCCATGCTAACTCACATCCCATTTCCTCCACTCACGTTGTGAGTAGGCAAATCAGTACCAACAGAAACAACTGAAATAATGTCATATGAACTCCACACAAGGCATCAATGCAAGAAATCAAACTCACCTCTCGGCGCATGGCGCAATGGACTGTGATGATAACAAAACCTTGAACAGAGTCAAAAACAGCAAAGAGGACCTAGAGGATAGAAACACAATATGTGAATTAGTTGTTAGAGATAACAACCAATTTTTTATTTTAATTTAGATTTCAATATTAAGCCTTGTAATTTACAGCCACCTTTTAAATTATCTGACATCCTTGACAACAAGCCTAAAAACAAAAATTCCTGTTATTACTGTGAAATAAGCACATTCAGTACCACTGACTTCTACCCTTTCTATAAATTTGATCAATGCTTGAGTCTATTTCTACATCCTTTAAAGGGCATATTTTTAACCCCAATCTCCAGCATCAACATCTCTTCTCTATTATATAAACATTCATGAATATATTTTAGTCTTTTTTTAAACAAATTTATATCTTTACATTGTTTCAATTCAACATTTAAACTGTTTCATAAATCCACCCCAAATATAGGCAAACAGTTTTTCATGTACTATGAACTCATCCTATCATAAAACCTATTTTTGAATATTTACTGGAAGGTCTTCTTGACTCACTTAAAACATATATTGTGCAGTTTGAAATTTACCCCAAATCATGCAATAAAAAAAATATATATAAAGAAATAAATGATGTGTGTTTAATTATCTAGAGATGACTTGTGTGCTTGCTGTTCTTTTCAGAATGTATTTAGATTTCTTTTAACAGATACAGGAAATTAATGGTGTTTAATAACATACAACTATGCTGAAATCTGCCAGAGATGAAATCAAAAACATTTTTTTTTTTACGAATGTAAATGAATGCCTCCAGTCTGTAACACTCAGCAACTTTAAATCCTGGTGATCTTTTTCACAGTATGCTTTGGGATATTTCCCGTATTGCTTCTTTTTTTTTCCATTTTCTTCTTGTTACTTAATATGTGGTTTCATTATATAGTATACCTGTTGTTCTTTTCAGGATTTCTTTAGATTTATTTTAACAGTTAAAAGATATTAAAGTTTTTAAATTCTATACACGTTCTAATTTTATTCAGCCAGAAATATAGTATTAAAAAAAAAATTCTTTAAAAATGTAGATTAATGCTTCCAGTCTGTATCACTGGCAAGCTGAAAACCTGATGATCCTTTTCACAGCTTGCAGGAATCAATAGCAACTTTTTTCCATCATGTGCCACTGATGCGTGTGTCTCTGTGTGTGCGTGTGTATGTGAGACCGACAGTACATTAGCATGTGCTTGTTATTTGTGTCAGAGATCACCTGGAAGAGTGTGGAGCGCCGATCAGTTATGGCCAACACAGCCGACATCCAGGTCAGTGCTAATAGAGGAAGAACCACACAGGAGCTCCACAGGGACGCCCTGTCAGACGGGGGAAAAAAAACAAATGCAGGTAGGGGAATGGTAGGGGGTAGAAAGAGCAAGGGATTCAGTTTCAAATCAGACAGCTCTGCTAAGTCTTCACATCTAAACGCACACAGATTAGTCACACATTCTGTGTTGGGCCATTCTAATAATATTCTAACTGATGAGTAGAATTCAATGCGTAATCATGTGTAACGTTCCGACTCTAACAAGCGCTCACAATTACATGGTTGATGGACTCTGATTACCACGCTGGGAGACCGTAATACAACACAGCTCATCAGAAAAAAGACCAGACCACTGACAATAATGACATAAAAAGCATTAACGGAGCAAAAGTTGAGGAAACAAGATTCAAATGCTTTTGCTAAGCTAATCAACATACTTGAAAATATAAATTGTTTATTTAGGGAGGGGGGGGGGGGGGTTACACATCA
>JAVLVB010001216.1:2810499-2820939 GCA_032876305.1 Orestias chungarensis | reverse complement strand
TATATATATATATATATATATATATATATATATATATATATATATATATATATATATATATATATATATATATATATATATATATATATATATATATATATATATATATATATATATATATATATAACTATTTCAGACCTTTATTTATATAAATGTCTAAAAATCTACTTTTTTTTGCCACAAATGTTCCAAAAAGGCTTTATGGGACAAATAAAAATGTAAATGAAATAAATAAAACTACATTTTAAAAACTCAAAATCAATCAACATTTTTCAGTTAATGTTGTAGGTGACTATGGCAACAAAGACATTTAAATGCGATTGAAAATTGGGACACTGATCGCTTTACTTGTTTCCCAAAGTAATGAAGAGTTTATGTTTAAGCCTTCCAAACATCTAGCTGTACTAGCCCAGTGCTACAGACCCTCGCCTGGACGCATTCACACATACACACATAAGAGCGAGGGCTTGCAGAGCTCCTTCGCTCTGAAATCCTGCACATCTGGAACATTTTTGCTGTTGACATGTTTCTTGTAAGCCTTATGCTCAAAGTACAGTTTCAGAGAAATCATCGGCTACCATCCCCTAAGATGTCAGCATCAGCGGCGAACAATTTTCAAGCACTCGTGCATGCTTTCCAAGCATTGTTATCCCTGCCTTTTCTCTTTCATCCAATTGCCCATAAAAGCAGATCTGAGCCGAGAGAGGAAGTTGTATCCATGATGGTACCGAAATCTTAAGAGCTGAGCAGCTAAAGCATTTTGCTGAAGTGTAACTACCAAGTTGAATGTGTTTTAATAGGATTTATGACATTGATCAAGTAAAAGTAATGCATAACTTTTTTTTAATAACTACAAAAGTAAAAAGTATAGTTTTTCCCTTTTACCCACTCCACAGAAAAACTCTTTCTACTTAAAATAAGAACATGAAAAATAAATAAATAATGTGTTATTTCCTGTGTTAACTGCAGCTGCATTTTTTTTATGACAGAAGTTATTTGTAATAGGTGATGCTCTTTAGGAAAAAAAAAAAAATAATATATAAAAAAATAAAAAAATAAAAAAACACTACTTTGACCCTTTGTCAAATCAAAAAGTGGGTGTGAATGTAGAATATTCTTTAAGGAAAAAAATAATAATCAGAATTAAATAAAATAGACAATTTTTAAATAAAATAAATAAAATAGACAACTTTTTTTTTTCAACCCTCCCCTCTCAATATTAACAATATAAAATTATAATTTACAAGAATTACATCCTCCCCTTACTTCATTATTAACAGAATGAAATTACTACCCCTAAGTAAGTACAAGAATAAAACAAAAATCAAACCAATACAGAATCAACACTAATTAATTTGCTGTTGCTATTAATAATTGCTCGTTATCCACTTTTTCCATGTTGGTTTTGTGCACAAAATCTTAAACTTGATTGTTTTCCTAATTTTCCATTTTTTTTTGTTTGTTCCTTGTTGTTTTTTTGTAAAAGGACAATTGCCTAAATGTACAAGGACCATACATAGACCTTAATCGGCTTTCTTTCAACCATGGTTTTATTCTTGTAAATCTGCCATTAGGCCACATTAACAGGGTGCACAACTACATGAATTGTTGACAACCTGTCATAGTAAAATGGACTGACCACCCTGCTGTGCACCAAATATTTGTCTAAACAAATTTTTCAAACCACATGCTTGTTTTCTCTAACTTTACTTTTTTACATCAATATTACTTATGTTCATCTACCACATCACATTAAATCGAGTGGTGCTGTCTGATACAATGTCGATGAGTTTAAAGTTTATAAATACTTTTGTGAGGCGGAGTATTTTCCAACTGTTTCACTTTTTCTAAATGTAACGTGTCTATCTGACGAAAAGCTCTCCACGATCTACACTCTACACCCGTCGGGTTCACAACGAGCTCCGGAGCACAAGATTGAAGAATCAAACATTGTCATGCTGGTCATGTCTGGCAACAGCTCTGTGAGTCAGTATCATTCTGTTTTTGCTATTTGCTCAAGGCCAGACTCATTAATTTGAGAAGAGTCCAGCGGGAAGGTCTCTGTGTTTCTGTGCCTGAAGCCCCAAACTCGTTACAGTTGGGGTTTTTTTTCTTCTGTTTGTTTTAAAGCAGAGTCCCTAGCGACAACACTATAGGGCTAGGCCCCATGTCACAGCTGTGAGTTTAAAATTTATTTCAATGTTGTGGTGGGGGCAGCAGTGGAGGAATGCTGCAAACAATTGGCCAAGAAATACAAAAAAAAAAAAATGCACTTAAACGGCATTTTAAGGGTCTTAAACAGAAAGCAGAAGTTATTAATTTCTCAATTTCTTTCACATATGATAGTTCACATTTAACCTGAAAGTTTTCTTTTTAAGTGTGTGGGACGTATGAGGCTCAGTTAAGTTACACAGTAAGAATAGTCACCACTATTAGGCCAATTAAGATCACATGAATCACTGGGCCTTGTTTCCTAACAGTTAATTGTTTCTGTTGTAGTCACTTAATAGACCAAGCATGTCATCAATTAATAGTAAGTTGTTCTGTATAAACAAAATATAAGATGGATGAAAGAAAGGAATAAAGGGCGGGAAAAACAAGGTATAAAAGAGGGAGAATGAGAGATAGGAAGTAGTCAAGAGGGTGAGATAGATGATGGAAGAAGGAAGGAAGGAGCTCGGTCTAGAGAGGAAGATAAGGAATGTGGGAAGGCTATTAGGGATGGTGGTCGCAGGAAGAAAGGATGGCAAAAATGAAAAGAAAGAAAAGAAAGAGAGGAGCAATGACTCTAAACGTGTCCTGAACTAAACAATATAGAAATTAATCTAAACAATCAAGAACTGCAAAGAGAAAATCCCATTACAAGTATCCCTAATTACCTTTGAATGCATCCCATCTATACTTCCTGCAATGTGCGTTACAGTAAGAGTGACACATAATCCTTGCCGCCCAACAGCCTCAGCATGTAGCACATGCTATCTAGCTTTATTACACTTAACGGTAGATTTCTTCACCCTGGGATTAATTTCACATTAATTATCACACTCTACATAAAAACAGACAGTTAAAATCCCACTGAGAACGACATTCTGTTCTTTGATTTTTGTTTTTCTCTGTAGAAATGTTTTTTATGTAGGAGTGCATTAAAATGTAAATCACTCAAATTGGTAACAATAATATACACAGAGCATTTGTGGCCCACCATGTTCCTTATAAATCAAAGACAGGCCCTTAGCCTTAGATGCATTTGGCATGGTGGGTCACCTTCTGAAAGCACACATTAAAGTGAGACTTTAAGGGCAGGAATAGGGCTATAATTTAGCACAGAACTCTATTATATTGCCCAAAGCTCTTCTCTGCAACACTGTATTTACATAAAGTTGTTGACATATTTAATTCATACAGGGACTATTTATCCAAAGTGCCAACAGTACATTGTCCACAAAAAAAATAAACTTTTAAAGTCTGTCGCACTGATGCAGACTAATATTAGGGCCGATCTGTGAGTATGCAGTGGGAATACCAGCAAACAATCAACCAGCCTAGGGCACGAAGATGGCAAGAGCTGTCTGTTGGAATTAGGGTCTAGTTGAACTAAAGCACACAATAATGGAGAGACTCACCAGTACAATAACTGCAGCGGGACCAACAAAGGCATAAAGTAGGCCACCTTCCAAAGACAACCAGCAGCTGGAGTAAAGCAGAAATAAAGAACAGATTTACATTTGACTTCAGTGAATATTTGAATTCAAAATAACTTTACTCAAATTTACTTGCTTTTTTTTCTCTGGCAATCATCTACAGAAATAGAAATCACTACAATTCTGGGAGTAATAATTTAAGAAGTATTCCGTCTTTTAAGAGCTTTTGTCTGCAAAATCTGAGTTTGCTTTTTTATCAGAGCATTCCACTGGCTGGATGAGCTTAATAGTATTGTGACATCTGTTATAGATAACCTTTGGTTTCATTTGAATTGACCCTTATTACACACATCATATAAATGCAAATATTATGTTTAAATGAACCACAGTTCCATCTTAACTTTATTGTTAAATTGAAGTAAAGAGTAATCCACTGTTGTTTTATGTTAGTTACCATTATTAAAATGGTATAAAATGTTTTTACCATTTTAACCCACTAAAGTTTCATGCTACACTTTTTCTTAGTTTGTAATGTCCTGAGTACCAGAAAAAAGGGCTGGAGCCTTCATGATACAGCAGGAAAAAAATATTACAGTCCACTTAAGAATGGCAGTGAACCGATGAGGTGGATAATTTGCATACTTATAGCTTTACACTGTTTCTAAAATATAATAGACATGTAGATTTAGACCCCTTCTGATTAATGATATACTTGTATAAATTTACTTGTTCACACGGAGGGTTAGAATGTTTCCAAAACGTATTGGGGATGTTTTCTTAAAAAAAAAAAAAAAAAAATGTATTAATGTGGTCAAAAATATTGAAAATCATAGAATAATGCTTTTATTCATACAGTTGTCATACCTTTTACACCTTATATATTTGAAAGGTGTTAATATACACTCTGATGGATGAATTAAAACTGGCATCTAAAAACTATTAGATCAAATGAGATTTTTGTATTATTTTTTGAATGCAGATCGGTCAAATCCACCACCTGATTATCACCTCTGCATGTTTTTTTAAAGAGTCATCTGCTTGCAAACATACAGGGAAACCAATGGAAACCTCACAGCAAGCCCACTGAATGCTACTGCACCTCAGGCCCATTTAGGAACAAGTGAGAGGAAGAAGCTGCTATTAAGTAAAGGCATCCTAATTGAGTAGTTAGTGCAAGAGCAAGCAGGATGCCTGGGAAGAATACTTACTAGCTGGCAGTGCCATAACCTCTAGCTCTGGTGAAACCCACTGACACTGCAACAACAAGGGCTGGAAGACCTGTAGACGAACCCACATAGACACACAGAGAGACAAAAAAAACCCTCAAACCTCTGAGATAAAGGATGAAAGAAATCTTGGATGGTGTTGATAGGGCGTGTGACTGAAGAGACAGTAAGAACAGCAAGAACTCTTACTCTACCCAGCTAAATGCAAAGCTTCCTTTGTAACAGAGTGTAACGTACATGTGCGTGACCAAAACCGATTTGATATGCTCCCTTAAAAACACAGATAGTAATGGAACTTTGGTTACACACAGTAGGGTGCCATAAAATCATTCAAACCTTTTCACAGTTTCAAAAAGAAAACACACTATATTTCAACAGGATACATTAACATAGTACATAATTATAGGGTGGGGTCTATTTGTCTGTCCGTCGTCTGTCTGTCTCTAAATGAGAAGTGAGTTGGGACTTTTGCAGATTGCCTGCTTGAAAAAGAAGGAACATCGCAGCGCCCTTAATGAGTTTGGCTCTGAAATATTCTCGTAATTAACAAAGCTGTGATTATGGCTGGTAATGAAAAGCAATTAGGAAAAGTCACATTAACTTTAACAAATAAGATGGTTGAGAGCCAAGCCTGTCCACCAAGCAGCCTGCGCCGAGTCTCGGTTAGTCAACAACATCAATCTGGCACTTACTGGTATAATATTTTGAACATACACATACATCTATGCGTATATACGTATCTGGCTCCCATCCTAATCCTGTTACACCCTGAAAATCTCTTTTCTCCTTGGCAACAGATTTCCATCACATAATTTGCTGGGAAAATTGCAAATCGGACGTAAGGAGGATAAAACGTTTTATCCTCTCCGCTCTAACCAACTGTTTCACGCATTTCATGTGCGTTTGCATGTGTACTGGATAAATGTGTTGCGGCTAACACACACACACACACACACAAACCCTCTACCTCTCTGTATCAGTATCTCACCATCTGTGGCTGTAGAGCAGTCTATACATTATCTGCCTGTATCAGGTAAGGGCATCAGTGAGTTGGCAGATTAGACTGCTGGGATCAATAATGGTTGAAATGAGCAGATTGTGTCCATGTGGGTGTGTCCTGGGATGGTGCAGTGCTGTAACTTCCGGACCTATCTTTAAGGATCTCCCTGTGTTGTGCAGATGTTATCAGGTCTTTTGATTGTACACCTAACATTCTACATCCATGTTGCACCCGGTTGAACAACATTGAGGAGAAGGCATAATAGAGCAACATAGGGGCCAAATAAAAAAGTGATGTACAGCTGAATGGCACAGACTGTACTATGAGTGTATGGTAAGGAGTCAATTCTTTCTGGATGTGTGTGAATAAGATACTGCAATAGAAAGTGTAAATATGGCTTTTGGGAAATGAAGCAATAAATAATTGCTATAGAGTTGCCGAAGGGTTTATAATGAGAATGCTGGGAATGAAGATGGCTAAGCATAATACGAGCAACATTTCCAACACTGCAAGATAATAAGCGGTTAAATTTCCATTGTGAAACAAGCAGGTCTTGCTGTCCTCCATCACTAATGCACGTCACATATCACTGCTTCAATCAGCATCCAATTCAGAAAACTGTAATTATTTGCAGTTATATACAGGGCTATGATAGAATTCCACTACAAGTAACAGGAGAAAGTTTCGTCATTTGCAGAAGTCTGTAGTGATTTAAGGGTAGAGTTTGTCCTGGGATAAAGCACACTTATTTAGCTTTCTGTAACGGTTTGGTTCTATCAAGCAGCAAAAGTGGTGACACAAAATAGAAAACAAAGCAGTCCATTTTAAGAAGTTGTCAGACTACCAAAGAATCAGATTCTTCAGTGTTTAAAATATTGGGGAAAAATATAAGTCTGGTGCTAAAAGCCATTTCATTTGATCGAGTTGGGAAACTTTACAAAGGACAATGAGAAATGTGTGTTTCTTTAAAGCTGACTCTGTCATCTCAATGAATAAAATGTGGTTCTACGAAGTACTGACTGTACACAAGTGTTTAGCTTTACCGTGTATGCGATCCCATTAAAGGATGGCTTAATAAAGATAAAATGTAAACAGACTTTATTATACCATTTAGTTTAAATACAAAAAAAGTAACTGGAACTTTAATTTCCCCTCTAAGGAATCAATAAACGATAATCTAATCTAAAATAACCAATGTATTTGAGACACTATAGTCTGTTAGAAGTCAAGAAATACATTGGGTAAAAGCAAGCTGTGGAGGTTCTTGCGTGAACAGTGTCCAGGGTAAGAACCTATTTCTGTCACTTATACTGGATTTTGTTCCCTTTTTTGTATTTTTTCCCTTCGCTCAGACTCCAGAGACATTCTAAGGGTCGCACTGACTTTTTATTCACACACCAATTAAAGGCAAACAGATTACAGCTGAGATTTACTAGCCTTTTAAAACTATGACTGACATCCATTACTTTTTATGTATGTTATAAAAATTTTAGAAAAGATATTGCCTTTGTTTAGTGTGAGCTCTGTTTCTATAGCTCTTGTGTTTTAAACTAAGGTTTAGCTATTTAAAAAAAAAAACAGCTGCATTAAAACAACCTGTTTCTGTGCTCGTTTTATGTTCAACTTGAGCAACTGTGTAAACAAAATAGGTCATAAAATATTTAATTAGCATTATTTGTTCCGATCAGGAGCTAAACGCGATCTTAAACAAAAATGTAACAATACAGTATATTATATGAAATGCATTGAGCATGTGTATACTCACCCCAGCCGAGGCACAGAAAACGTTTGCGAATTATGCGTGACCTTGTTTTGCCAATGACCGCCAGGTAGGACTGCCATGCTTCAGTCAGCACCCAGCAGAAAGACGCCAAAAAGAAGAAATGCAGAAAAGCTGCAGTCACAGTACACAGCCCCTGCAGCGAAGTAAGCAAGAACTTAAAATTCAAAGGCTGGATAGCTTACGAAACACAAATGCTCCAGAAACAAGAAAAGGCAACACATCAAGAGAAAACAAGTGAAACTTCCACAAGAACAAAACAGTGGGTAATCGAAAAAGGCAATCTAATCAAGAACACTCTTTGCTCTTTAATGTTGAAGGTGGCTTTGCTGTGTTCCTCAGTTTGATCGATTCTGACTGCCACATGGTGAAGGCTTGCTTAGTTAGACAGCTCGGAGTAGGGTTTGCCAAAAATGTCAGCATGCTGCTTTGAAACCTCCACTGTATCAGCCTTATATTCTGTAAACTGAATCCCTTTTTTTTTTTTTCAAAGACATTCATAAGGGCATATTTGGAATTATAACCATCATTAATAAAACACGTACCAAAAAATGTCTTGAAATAGTTTTCAAAAATGTACTTTACCTTGTTGAGTGTTTGAGATTGTCCAAGTAGAATCAACAAATTGGAGGCCATGATGGAGAAGCAAAAGTTGACCAAGATGATCGATCTCTCTGACCGGATGTATCTAGGGAAAAGAAGATTATAAAGATTAACAGCCTATGGACTTTTTGGGAGGAAACCTAGTCTTTAGCTAGAGTCTGGAATGTATAAACAGTGTAGCTAAAATAAATTATAAGAATAGAAGAAGGAGGGTAAACCTTGCTATAACAGAAGTATTATGTTATTATGTATTTGTTGCCATGGCTGATGGACACAAAATTTGCACTGACAGAAGTATGAAAAGAAAATGTGTACAGTGCAAAGAGGGGACGTATAAATACAGATACTGGTGTCAATGTATTGAATATCTGTGCGTGCAGTCACCTCCAAAAGGCAGCGTAGATTAGCAGGAGGATGAGGAGAGCAGTGCAGGACACTCCACAGCCCACCATAAGTGGCACTGAGGGCATGCTGATAGGACCCATGTCCTGAAACACAATGACAGACAACGAAAGATGGTTAATAATTGTGGTGTGTTTCCAACTTTGATCAAGATAGATTGAAGTCATAAATTTTACAAACGTATCTTATTAAATCAGTGTATCAAAGGAAGGTTCATATTGTTCAGTAAATTAAGTAAAAAAAAAGTGAAACCCAAATATTCATCATAAACAATAACAATCAATTTGAAGATTAGTCAAACTCGGTTATTGTTCTTTGGCAGTGTGAGTTATCTAAAAAACAGGAGCCAAAAAGATTCAGGATGACGTAACACAAAGAATGGAACAGTTATAGCTCTTTTTCTGGACAGCTCTGGTGAGACTTTTTAATACACCACTAAATATAATTCCATCCCACGACTTTTGATTTCCCCAATACCCTTGAAAAGGCATTGGTTCAGTATCCTCTCAAATCTTTTTCCTGGTGTAACTTGCTTACCGACCCTTTAAAGGGGCATACAGGGGTCGAGTTAGTAGTATTTCCCATGAACCTGTAGGCTAAATTTCTATTTGAAATTGATTTTATGTAATATTTACATTTTCAGATCAATTAAATTTCAAATTTCCATGGCTCAGTCTTTCCAAAGATGAGTAGAAATAACAATTACATCTCACTCTGATGTCATTTATTTCCAATAAAAAAAATGTTTTCACAAAAGAAAACATTTGTTAGATATTTGTTTTGATATTTTGTTATGCCACCATTTGTAAAACACACCGATTTTCTTGGTATTAGAGGAGATTGACAGAAAAAAAAAGAGACATAATATCTAAGAGTAAAACAAGGTCCAAACGTTTTGCAAATTCAAAAAATTGGATGAAGCAGTTAGAAATACATGATTTCCAAAGATAAACAAAGAAAAAACAGACAGACAAACAGACAGACAGACAGACAGACAGGCAGGCAGACAGACAGACAGACAGACAGACAGACAGACAGACAGACAGACAGACAGACAGACAGACAGACAGACAGACAGACAGATAAATAGTTAGATAGATAGATAGATAGATAGATAGATATATAGACCTATCAAGCTCCCAAATTACTACTTTGCATTTAAAGTCTTTCTTAACTCTTCCAGTCCATGAGTTTTAATCCTTTTAATGGCTTTTGCAAATTACAGGCAATTACCTTTAATTAAAATAACAAGAGTGTGTTTCCATGAATAGAGTTGGGTAATGACATGCAATTACACTTCCCCAAAAGTTGTTTTTTTATTAAAATGTAAAATAAAACATATTAACCACTGTTTTATACCATACAGAAAAAGTCCCGTTCCTATGTGGATGTATAATGATGATTGCACCTTACTGCTACTTTCTATGGGTGACACGTGGTGATATAATTCTTCTGATATGCAGTCAGTGAATACATTCTCACTGTGCAAAAATATTATTATGTAAAGCTTAGTTCACTTTTCTCTTCACAAAATGCATGGTTAATTCTTTCTGTATCCCAAAAAAAACAAAAAAACATCAACAACAACTTGTCAGGTTGAGTCTCTCTTGTAGTTTCCTAGGTGGCCACGGGGGTCGCTGTGGCGGGGCTCCAGGATGGAGCTCCGCGGTTCCCAGGTGTCTCGGGTTGGCACTGATCAGCAGAGCAGTATAAGAGGAGTGTGGATCAACTACTCGGCGCCTGAGTGTTGCCTTTATCTGGTAACCCTCAACCTCAGTGCCAAGTCTA
>JAVLVB010001216.1:2785767-2810399 GCA_032876305.1 Orestias chungarensis | reverse complement strand
TTGAGTCTCTCTTGTAGTTTCCTAGGTGGCCACGGGGGTCGCTGTGGCGGGGCTCCAGGATGGAGCTCCGCGGTTCCCAGGTGTCTCGGGTTGGCACTGATCAGCAGAGCAGTATAAGAGGAGTGTGGATCAACTACTCGGCGCCTGAGTGTTGCCTTTATCTGGTAACCCTCAACCTCAGTGCCAAGTCTACCGACTAATTCCTAGTGTTTTGCATATCTGTCCTTATGACAGAGCCCACTCGAGTTTTGATAGTTTGTTTTTGTGCTTCCAAGTTTTTCCTCGTTCCGAGTAGCTACAGGTTTTGTTCCATCAAAACTAACCTTCCCTTGTCTTCACCTTCAGGTTACCTCATCCATACCTCACCTCTTTCAGAAAACTCATCCGGCCGAATCCTACAGGTGACTTCCACTCCTCTTCACTCTGCTCGATCTGCCTTCCCCAGCATTCCCCATCAGCTGGACTATACCCCCGGACCACCTCTCTCTCTCTGGACTCAACCGGACATTCCCCTGGCGACACCTCCACTCCAGCAAACCGTAAGACCATTCCTATTCCTCATTCCACCTGTACCAATATACTCACCATACCTGTCCTCACTCTCAGAGGTTCCCGGTCTCCCACGTCAAGTTCCCCGTGTACTTCCGCCACTCACTGCCGCTCACACTCTACCATTCACCACCGCAGCAGAATCATCGTTGGACCTTTCCCCTTCCCTTGTCACTTCCCCACAAATAAACATCATTTACCGTATCTTCTGAGTGTCTCTGCTTATGTGGGTCAGAAACCTTAAAGCCGATATGACACAACTTGATCATCAAGAAAAATTAAGCAATTCAAGCGGATATTTCTCAGCCCACCTCTACCATCAATATGGGGTTTTTGAAAGGATAAATTAAGTCACATGTAATTCCCACATCTTTCTTGAGACGCAAATGGTTCCTATCTTTGTTCACCTTTTAAGGTTTTTAGTCACAAATTTTACCATTGTTTACCTCAGGATTAGCTTTAGCCTGTCATATTATACTCAATATGTGGTGCTTTAGGTAAAAGACACATAAGCTATGTTTAAAATTAAATTTACTAAGACCATACTCATCTAAGTAGATCCACCATAGGACTAAAGGGCAAGAATATCTGGCTCACTCTTTCCAAAGATGAGTAGAACTAACAATACGGTTGCAAGAAAATGGAAAAGAGATGTCTTTATTCTTTAGAAAGAAACCAAGAATGCTAACCTGAAAGGACTGAATGGTGAAAAAAACTCGCGTGAGATGGAGCAGGGGAGCAGGAAGATTTAAGGACAAGTATATGAAAGGAATGATTGTGTGTATGTGTGTGTGTGTGTGTGTCGGGGGGTATTTCCCTCGCCCATCAAAGGAAGCAAATTTCTCCAGAGGAAAGTGGAATAGGTTGGAATACCAACACGGCATACACGGCAAAAAGATACACAAATGAGGGGATAGGAGGTGAAACATAATCAAAACCGTCTCATAAGTAAAGAGAGCCACGGAAGAAATGAAAGGGGGCATTTGACAAGCATCTGCTTTGGAAAATTGGGAAGTGCCAGGGGGAGATGACGAAACAAGGGAGAATAATTGTGTTTGATGTTACGTGGAGAGGTAGGTCAAAATGCATTTTAAAAAAACCAACCGATCAGACGGTTAATGCATGTTGACTAACAAGTATACAGTGGCTAGTATATGTGTCAGTTTCTTTTTTTTTTTTTCTTCAGTTTATCACCTTAAAACCACAAACTTCAATGAGTTAGAG
This sequence comes from Orestias chungarensis, assembly GCA_032876305.1. Classification (NCBI taxonomy): domain Eukaryota; kingdom Metazoa; phylum Chordata; class Actinopteri; order Cyprinodontiformes; family Cyprinodontidae; genus Orestias; species Orestias chungarensis. The sequence continues at coordinate 2,808,626 of JAVLVB010001216.1, read as the reverse complement.
CAACTGTTATGAACAAAAGTGCGGTGAGAGGAAAATAATTAAAGCAAAAATAAAACAAACTGCGGTGGTCAGTCTCTTTATTTTAATATCACTCAGTAAATTCAAGTGGAACAAAGTTGGCTTCAGAAGACAGCAAATTATTAAATACAAACAATTTGGTTATATAATCACGGCAATCCAGCTGCTCTCTGAAAGCCTTAAAGATTTGTTCCAAGATTTGTTGAACAAATAGCATCATGAAGACCAGAAAACACACTGCTCAGCTTAATCAAAGCATTCAGGGGGGGTTTACATTCTCATGCACCTAAATTGAAAGGTTGGGAAATGAACGCGTTATTAAAAGAGAAACAATGGAGATTATTGGTTACCCTATTAGAAGCAGCAAAGATCAATAGCTCACATAGGAGAATTCAGGACACCTATTAGTTATGGACCCCACAATTCTGGCTTTTATGGAAGATTGGCTAAAATACAGCTACATTTAGTCATATACATCATGTCCTCTTTGTTGTTTTCGAACAGGATATTCTATAACAAAAAAAAAAAAATGCACCAAAAATGTAGACATTCGTATCATCAAACCCTGGTCAGAGTTGACAGGAAAATAGGTATACATAAATATCAGGCAAATCTAACACAAACACTGAGAAATCATGCAAAAGACTTCACATTGTTGGGGATGGTGAATGCAAAAGGGCAATCTCTGTTTTTATACATGAAATAATAAAAAATCACACAATCTAAATCGTTTATCAGAACAAAAAACTCTAAACATATACTGTAAGTTAAGGATTTTAATATGTTTAAATGTCCCAATCAAAGTCCAGACCTTAGCTCGTAGGAAAAGCTGAGAAAGGAGCCTGTGAACTGATGTGAACTTATATTGATCTATAATCAAAAATAGATCAATAAAGTAGCTTTTTTGAAATGTCACATTTCATTGTAATATACTCAAAGTACATTCATAACTGGTCTTACAAGTCCTCATAATGCCAAATATTGTAATTATGTAAGATGGCGTGTATAATTGTATTTATAAAGAAGAACAACTGCATCTTATAATGTGAATATCTGTAAAAACTGACTGTAGATTAATACAGAGACCACTGAGGTTTCATTGTACTGTATATGGCCAGTTCCCCTTGGGCAGCTTGGCTACCATTTGATGGAGAAGATAGCTGTTTTCAGCTCAGGAAGTTTAACCTACTTATCTCCTCTCGCTGAGACACCCCCTTCCTTCTCTCCCACCCATCCTGCTGTATAACCCTCTTAGTTTCTTTCTTCTGCTCTCTACGTTACCCATCTGTTCCCAATTTCTTTTAACCTCTTTCTTCCTCAATACCCATAAAACATGTCTTTCACATCAGGGCACCTATTAATGTATCCTTTATGGGAAACTCCTAAGGAAATGCGAATTCAGTGTCTATTTGCACACACATCTCAAAGTCTGAGTGGTATTTCTGGACTGAACTATACAAAACTACAGCCTAATAATAGAAGTGCTTAAAGGATTAATACACACATAAAATTCTAATTTATGAGAACAATCTCAAAGTACAAAATGCAACATTTGATTTAAGCACGTTTATTCATTGGGGGAAAATAACAGCTTGCTAAAAATAGTAGGTGTGCTTTGCTTTTTGAATGATGCCACAGCACCCCAAACATTTTCCTGTGAAACAAATGTAACTTAAACCTTTCTTGAAGAAAATTAAACAGGACACTTCCATATACTGCCAACAGATTCTAAACAATCTATTGCGTGCTACTACCTTGGGTCATAAAGATGAAGTTCCACATTGTGATATTTTCTCTCAGCAGATTTTTAAAATGGAGGAGATTCTACGTGGTGAACTTCTTATCAAATGAAATGACTACAAGACAGTACAAAAATGCTTCTAGCGCCTTGTATGTGTGTCAACAGCCGGCTGGGCTTCATGTGTGGAAACTGCTTCTCTACTAATATTTATTGCTACTTTTTCACACATTAATTATTATTGCCTTACTTAGGTTAGATTTAATATAGTTTATCAATCGTCTCCATAGGAGATCTATACATTTTTTATTTAAAACAGGGACCATAATGTGTTGGGTTCTGGTTGTGTTCAGTGTTTACAGAGATTTAGCTAGAATGTGTTTATTTATTTTAACATTTCCTTTAAGGTGAATACATCAGAATGTACAATTCCTAGGAGAAAATAAGAAATCCTCTCCACTTGTGAAGGTGTTTTATTGCTTCAAAAATTACTCAAAGAGTTGCAACATGTAAAATCATCACCTTTACAAAAAACAAAAAAAAAAACAGACAATCTTTCAAAATTAAATTGATATTAGTTTCTTAGTGACATAAACTTTGTGCATATGCATATTTTCAAATGGACGTTTACAGTTGTGAAAGCGTGAAAAATTATTTAAGGTTAACACGTATTAGATAACTGGATGAATCTTTTAGAACAAATAATCCAAAGATCCTTTATTTCTTAGGGGTTTTTTCTGTTGATTATGTAGATTTCACACCAAAACTCACTCTAAGAAAGCCGTACCCCAAAAAGCCCATTTTCAGGACAGACAGGAATCATCACTACATTTCTACATGTTTTCTTTCTCTTTTTTTTTTTCAAGAAGCAGGTCTGAGGCTCTAATGATCACTTACTTTCCCAAGAGACTGCTTGCTGCTATCTCTGTCTAACAGTTCCTGTGTACAAAGCCACATAGTGAGTGTAGATCATTAAACAAATAAAATATGAGACCTGCAAGAACACAGGAACATATTATCCAATTTGACATCATCCTATTATCCTTTACACCTGTTTTGGAAAAAAGAGCAGACTGACAAGTCACAGTCCATGAGGTAGGCGCCAAACTATGTAATTTTAGTGCTACAGCACATAATCAGTTCTGCGGAAAGAACAGCAACAAGACTACTAATATGCCAAAGATATGAACTTTTTTCATTTTCTGTTTAAAATGCAACAGAATGCCAAAAACTAGGGCATATATATATATATATATATACACTTTTTTTTTTAACAGACTGCAATATCACATCTTTCTAAGAACAGCGTATATTACTGATATTAATTTCACAGAACCTGAAATAAAATATAGATATTTTTTTATGTTTTGGATAGTCTCTGTATTAAAATCAAAGTATTAACTAAATATTAGAAATATAGCCGATACAATAATCATACCTTTTATCATTTCTGCAATTGCATGAAAAGTTTAGCATTATTTTAATTCAATGAAAGGGATTCACTTTATGTTTTTTCAATATTTTCTCTGATGTGAATACTATGTATACCTCAAAATTGTTGTATTTGTATTCATGGTTATCAAACAAGAAATAATTAGATTTTTGGTCTCTGAATCTAATAAATGTTTATTATACAATTTGTCGTTTTGCCCTTTTTAAAAACAAAAAAAATACTAAAAATTGTTTATTCTTCAAATGTAACAGAAATGACATACCCAACATCAGCCTTCTTTTATTTTAATACAGAAAATAAACACTGATCACCTGTTTTCTGTTTTCCTTTGCTCTTACTTGGCTAACCTTTAATTAACGCAGTAAAAGGATTCAGCTCCTCTAATCCTATTTCAAACAGATTCCTTCCTAAACTTTGGGAGGCTTTTTCCTTTAATTTTACTCGACAAGTGTAAGATATTTGCATACTTTCACCTTGTAGACGTTGCTTCATTTGGTGCAGGGATTGTTTTGTTTCTCACCATGAGCTCCTATTTTTATAAGTTAAAATATGAGCTGCCATCTTTTGGGGCCTCAGTCATTTCTCTCCGCAGTCAGATCCGGAACATTGGCCATTAATATTCTAAATATTAGAGTGAGCTCTAAAATCTTTTCATTCTGATTAGAGAACACTGAGCACCAAACAATAGCAAGGCAAAGCAGATTTAAAATCCTTCCCAGCAGAGACAATCATTTCAAGAGAATGATTGAACGAGAAAATTTGGTCAGCTTGGCAGGTGTATATGAAATGCTATGAGAATGCCCTTACTGAAAAAAATAAATAAATATTTGAAGTAATTAGCTGATAAAAAATGGTATACAAAAAAACTTATGTCCCTATGTGCTATCCGGGATATTTTCCTCCTAGCATCTGGTGTGTTTGTAACTCATCTCTAGTGAGGTCTTATAGATGCTACTCAAACCAAACCACTGATCTTTTAAGTGATATTTCCAATAATTTACCTAAGTGAGCATACGAGCAACAAATCCCACTGTTATGAGAGAAAATCACTTGATGGCATATTTATGTTCCATATAAACATTAAAATACTGAAACAAAAAAGGTATCAATTGGTTTATTGGCTCGAGGAACAAAATGTAAAAATGGACTTCTCAAAAGTCAGTAATTCCTTCAAACTCCAAATCTCTCCATCCCCCGTGAGTAATTTGAAAGGCAGTCTGTATCTCAGGGGTTTGTATTCTCACTGGTCACTTTAAGAATTAAGTAGCTCCTTCATTGTATCATTTCACGACCGAACTCAATCAATCCCACCTCTCTCCTCCCCCGAAGTGAAAACCTGCATGCTATCTGTAAGCAACAGTCCAAAAGCACACAAAGCAGAGTGTACGCACAAATACATGTGTGAAAACCTCTGCGTCTATATAAGGTAAACAGGATTAACTGGCTATCCTTCGCTTCACTGTAAACGGCCTGTAATAGCATCACTGTGTCTAAATCCCTCGGTCTCTCTTTCCTCTATCTCTCCCTCCACCACCTCCTCCTTTTTCTATTAAACATGGAGGTTAATCCTTGGCCCCCCTTGTCCCCAGCGCTGTGGCCCAGGCTAAGCTTTCAGACCCAGGCGGGTGATACTTAGATCTGCCCCACCAGTCTGGACACTGCACGTGAGTGTGTCTTCGGACGAACCCGCCATGCTATTTTTATTTCTTTTTGTACTTTGTGACTTGCAGCCATTTTTCTCCCCCATCATATGTCCGTCAATGACCAACTGGACTGCATGTCTAGAAATTGCCGCTCTGTTATTACAGCCAGATGGGTTGGAAAAGTGATGTTCAAAACTCTTTGCCCACTTAAAACTTTGACTTCTTGTTTTTTGGTATCAAATGTGAATTTTTAACATCTAGGAATTTATAATCAGAAAAAAACAAACCAAAAATATTGCTAGCTTGAAAAAAAAAAACGTTTTAAATCATAACTCAATTTATTAAAGCAGCATTAAGTAACTTTTATAAAATTATATTTCTACATATTTGTTAAACCTGAATCAAGAATCAGTTTATTTATACAGCGGCAATTTACAACAGGTGTCGTCTCAAGGCACTTCACAGAAAATCAATTAAAATCAAAGATACATTCTAACAAATCAATTTGAAAAAGTTTCCAATCTAAGGAACCCCAGCAGATTGCATCGAGTCATTGACTTGCAGCATTCACTCCTCTGGAATCAGCAGGCAGAAACAAAGGCTTGTGTTGTCGTTGACTTTACAGCAATCCCTCATACTGAGCAGGCATGTAGCGACAGTGGAGAGGAAAAACTCCCCTTTAACAGGAAGAAACCTCCAGCAGAACCAGGCTCAGTACAAGCAGCCATCTGACACGACCGACTGGGGGTTTGGCAGATGGCTGTTTATGATATGATACATATCATAAACTACCAATCGGAGCCAAGAGGAAGTTCTCAGCACTGAAAATCAAACTTGTGTACTTGCTGCCCCCACCCTCCCCCCTGCCTTTTCCTGCACCACAAGTCATTCATCAAAACAAATCCACACACTAATAAGCATGGTCAAGAATGACAAGGACTGTCAGAATTGAAGAGTCCTTACATTGTGTCCTTCTTTTCTCCATACACGTCTGGTGTATACGTTGTGGCCTACCATATCCCTTGATTCATTGCAGGTTTAAGATGGCTGGTAAGTAACCAGCTATCGCAGTGTAGATCGGGAAAATAGATGGATTTGTTATATTTGCAATTACATAAATTTTCCAATGTTTTTTGGCGAGAATGTAGATAAATAAATCTCAACTATATCAATTAATATACGACTTGTTCGTTTTCAGACTTGTCCGTTCCCCTGCAATAACACCGACCTACCCTCGCAATCTGTCAGTCTGCGGGGTGCTGCAGGTTTCTTTAACCAGGAGAAAATGCCACACTGCTGCCTCATCATTTTTCAAACACCCGCTTACTATCAGATATTATTTTAACCCCTGTAAGCTGCACATCTTATTAGTCAGGCTTCCTTCGGAGTTTGTGTGGTTAAACTTGGTTTCCGGTTGCTGCGCCCTTATAGACAGATGCTGCACAGTACTTTGCAAGTTATAAAACATAATACAAGTTTCATCAGTATGTACAATGTGACAATACAAGTATTTATACTCTTCGAATGTATTGATCTTAATTATTATTAATAATTTGATTTCACACAGCCTTCTTACCAAAAGGGGAAGAATAATACAGGATAAAATGTAGGTCCATCAGTAAAACCGTAAAGCACTTGTGTTTTTAGCAGTTTAGAAAATATCTTATAGGTATAGGAGAGGACTTTTTCAGTAGAAAAATTTCAATGGAAAATCCCACTGAAAATGACAGCCAATCAAAAACGACCGGTGGTTAAAAATAACTGACTGTCAATGCGGAAATAAAATTTATACAATGACGTATATCACTAAGGTCATCACCCACCCGACCCGTACAACGCGCGCGCTCATGTTTGAATTTGCTCATGCGCAGATTGTTGTTTAGGAAGTAAAACAGGACAACAAGACGCATTATTCACCATTGAAGAGAGGTTCTACCAGTACCGCAGCAAAAATGGAAGCTTGCATGAGAAATCGCTGAGTAAAAAAGAAAGACGGGTGCAGAGATGAACAAAACACGAGTTTGTCTCAGAGATTACTACTTTGTGCGGTGGCTGGCATTGAAAGCCGAAGAGGGATTCAAAACCGATCAACTCGTCGCTGAGTTTCTGCTAGACAGGTAATGTGCTTATACCTGCTCATTTAGAAGGATTTGTGTTGATTTGACACAAGTGTTGTAATCGCTACGCAGGGTCCGTCAGAAAACGCTAGCTGTGCAGCCTTTATGTGGAATTACTACCCAATGACGTGATTATTTATCCCTGATAATCATTAATTGCTGTCAAATGTTCTTTCTACAAGCGTTTTCATAAACAAATAACCTTTTGATAGCTAATTCATTGATGTAAAAGCAATCAAATTTGTAATAAGTCCGATGCGGCGCCAGAGGCTGTGGTCCCGCAGATGTAAACAGACTGCATGTGCTGAGGACGTGCGCGCTCCCTATATCTAGGGGCGTTACTGGAGATGAGGTGGCACATGCGCAGTGTTGCGAAAATGAGAATGAGCTGAAGATCCTCTCCTATACCTTTAACATTTCATACACATGAATCTGAAAGTCAAGAGGAATATTACTAAAAGACAGCAGGCTTTATTTTGCCACGATTGCTGCCACAAAACCAGTTAAGCTCTGGCCTAACTTTGTTGCTACCTACAGGGGGCTTTAAAACATTTCTGATGCCTTTTTATATTATCTGCAAGGGTAAGAAATGTAATCTTGAGACTGCAGACACTTCTCACTAACTGCCTGTCAGATCAGAGTTTGCATATTAGTTTTCCACTTACTCTTGTTGACTAGAGAGTGTATGGAGGGCTGCAGTCTATTGGAGTGATTTATTTAGAACTGTAGCGTCAACAAGCATGCATAAACAAGAAGACAGTTTCCAAATAGATGTCTACTATAGTGAACACAATGCATGAAAGAGTTAATTCCACTAACAATCTCCACCACCCATTTTCCAAAATCCAATCTCTGCTACAGCAACAAAGTGCACTCAGCACCAATAACACAAGCCTCTGGCTGAGAGCCATCGACAAAAAACACTGACCCATACCTTTAGGCCCTCTGCACAGGGTTTAATGGTTGTACTGGGGGCTGAGTAAGGACTCACTAATGGTCACCGCATTCCTCATTGATGTCACACATACCACAATAGTCGATGTGCTTTTCCTCTTAGCCTACTTTCCAAAGGAAAAGTCAGTACTGTTCAGCTGGAAGTGAAGTCACAGGAAGTAAAAAACGTCACTTGGAATTACCTATTCATCATAGAGGTCACAGCCATGATGTTGCCCCATAATATTGGAATTAATGTTCTATAATAGGCTTCTGGCCTCTAAAAAGTAATTCAAACTCTGAGGGACCAAGTAATGGATAACAGCAATTACTCGACTCAGGGCATCACCTGACTCCGACCTTCTTAACACTGAATGAAACGGGAACAGAGCCATTCAAGGAGTGAAGAAGAAGGTAATAATAACCCCCACAAATTTCATAAATATCTATCTCACTAGGTCAGTTAAAAGCATGAGATTGGTAGAGGATAATAATAAACCACAAAAAAAAAAAAAAAATGGAAAAACAAACCGCTTAAGCCATAGTAAGTGCTATGGGAACATTTCAGGTATCATTTGAGTACTATTTACTCAAAGGGATATAGCAGAATTTTTAAAATAAATATCTGTTAAAAAGTCTTAGTTAAATGTGTGTGTTAAATCTACTGTAGATATGACTGTTGATGCCAAAAGCTAGCAGAAATACAGAGTTGCTGACCAAAGTGGAGGATGCTATCAGCTAGTCAGAGAAAGGGTAAGAAAAAGCGGGTATCTACTGTTGAACCAAACCTCCAATCTCCAAATTGCCTTAGCAGTTCGTGGGAATATTATTTAACCATTATTTAAACTGTTTTCACCTTTGCATCAGAAGAGGAGACCTAATTATTATTTTCAATGGAAACATCGGTAGAGGTGAGACAGTGTTTAACTAGAATCTATAATATGAAACCTGCTAAGGATAAAAGGCAGAAGTAATATAAACAAAACCTAAAAGCTCTACATTGGTCCTTATCTGTACATGTTTTAAACCCAAATAATATTTGAGACTACAACATGTAAAATTATATGGTATTGTACATTTCTATTCTCATAGAATTCTGTTTAAATAACTACTTGGTGCAAGCAGGATGATGCTATACATCTTTATGTCTACAACAAGTCCAGTTTGGTCTCAGTACCAATTGATAAAATAATTAAATAATCCGGATACATCATAGTCCAAGACATAATGACAGCCAATCTCTGCAAATAAAATAAAAACTGCATTAAATATTTAAACAGAACTTTGTTTATCAAAATGTTGTTTAAATGGTCAAATCTAACACCGATTAGTTCTGAAAGAAAAATTATGTGAATGATATTGCTTGTTTATTTCAAGGGCATATAATTGTTGTGCTTTTCAATCTACAGTTGCACTGTTCCTACATTGACTTAACATACTCTTTAATCAATTTTGTTAGTGATAAATGTTTCTAAAAGATCTCAGTGGAAAAGATAAGCTGCGATACCAATTCTCTCCTAATAATCCATGGTACAAACCGCTGCATGTACCTTTTCAGGAAAATGGGGACACACATCAATCTACTACAAAGAGGATGTCACAGCTTAAGAGATCTGGCATGAACTTTGGCAGTTGGAATCAACATGAATGCCATTTTTTATCGCTTCAGATGCACAACGCTCACTGTTGTTCTTCTTAGCTGGTGTCTAAAACTTCGGAATATGTTGACATGTAATTAGTTGGCCACAACTGACAGGGTCAGCACCATAGTTTTGGGCATAAAATGCTGTCCGCAAAGGAAATAAAGTTACAATCAGTCTTCCTCCACCAAAGAAACCAGAATTGCTCAAGAAAAATGTTTAAATATGATTATATTCTGCAACAAATAACTTTTAAACTCCTGTGGATGCTCACTTCAAATTAATCTATGTAGCATGTATGCATTTTATCAACTAAAAATTTGCATTTCAACTAATTCGTTTTTAGGTCTAGATGAGATGTTTCTACTTTGGAATAAAACCCAATTATTTCAGTTTTGTCCAGCAGTTATCTTTTGATTAATGCTGTAACTTTAAAAACCTACATTTAAGACTAAACAGTCCTTTCACATAAAACATAGAATAAACTAAATAGGAAAAAGTAATAAAGACTTTAAAGGAAAAAAACACTGAAGTAAAATAACTGTTCTAAAAATGTCATAAGGTTTTGTAAAAGTTGCCATCTCCCCTTTTGCCCATTGTAGCCAAAAATGACCTCAAGTGATTGTAAAAGCTTTCATTATCATATTATATTTTAAATTTCAAATCTGTTTAGACAAGTGCTGATGAAAAAAAAGAAATTAGGTCTTCCCTTACAAAAAGATGACTGAATGCTACGAAATTCATAACAGATGAAAAAAATACTAAGAGATTATAAATGTGAAATGTAGGTATTACTTCTTGGAACCTTAACTTAAGTTGGGCCTCTATTTTGTTAAAACAAATTGGAGCAAACACAAATCTAAAGATATAGGCTTAAAATTTATGTTTGCATGTATGCATAACTTCACCACTACCAAAGAGGGAAGAGGACAAAAACATTGAACCTACAGAAACCAGGTACTTTGGTTCTGTTTTCCAGTATAGCAACTACTGGTTCTGAATAAGAGCTTCCAGGTTTGTATACAGGCTCCAGTACAGGCTTCCACGGTCAAGTTTTCTGTGCCCTAATTTTTAAGACCAGTCTTTTGGACAACGTTCACAGGTTTGTTAAAGTGTTTTCGAGTGACTTAACCAAATGTTGATTTTTTGCTGACTCCAGGGCAGAGTCTGAATTATTCCAGCTCTTTAGTCAACCTCCTTCCTTCTTTACATTTATTTTCTTTATTTTCTCTCCCTCCGACCCTCACCCCTTTTCCCAAGCACATGGAAGTTATTGATGCAAAATGAGCAGCCCAAGGCCACATGGTTTTTGTCTCGCCTTAAAGCTATGTCAAGCTCATTGGCTTTTTTAAGGCCCTTTGTTTTAAAGGTGAGAAGAACTTTCTACTAGCTGTAAGTTTGAGCTATTTTGTTACATAAATATATTTTCAAAAGAAGATGTTTGTGATTATTATAATGTGAATCCACATACAATCTTATCACTGTGGGGGCCTAAATGTCATTTTAAGGTTGTTAGCTTTGGTGGAAGACTCAAATGGTATCAAAGTAAAACATTGCTACAGTATGTAATGACTGACATGTTTAATTACACATGTCTGCACTGAATTTGAATTAACATCTGAATTTTGCATGTCTTTAAGTTAGGCAAAAAAACAAAAAAAAACATGAATTAGTCCTTGTAAAACAAGTATCAGCACATGAATCGGGTAAATGTTTCTCTCTCACATCCACATCTATCACCACAGGATCCTGGATGGAACGCTTGTTCTCCCACAGTGAAGAGGCTGAAAATATCCAGTCATTCTCTGAGATGTTTAGCCCGTTTCAAGGTAGCAATGGGGGGTAGGTAGATTCCTGGGCCTCACAGTCGGTAGCGGCTCTCCAAAAGCCCCAACAGTGAGATTTCTAGCTGTTTCAAGGCCAGGAGGGAGATAAAGTCCTTCCCACAAGCCTAATCGGGAGGCAAACTAAAAATGTGGTGGCAGTGGGACTCATCATGTGCAGAACCATATCAGCTTGCTCCTGTAATCTGCTCTGCTCTAATCTTAGACTCATTTCTATAAACCTCTTACCTGATTGCAGCATAGATTCATTCTAAAGAGGAAACAAGTTTCAATAAATTATTGTTGTATTATTTTAGTCAGTGCAAAAAATGTGGGAATCTATAAGTAAGTACTAAAAATGCTGTGCAATGCTGCTGCAGAGGTGAGTAACCTACAATATTACGGTTTCAAATTATTAAAAAAAAATCTAGATGACACACACACCACTGTTTTATCATCAAAACAAAAGATAAGGTGACCATCCCATCCAATTGTAGTGAAGGAACCAATAAACGAAAAACCATAGTCCAGATTCAACTAGTCAGACTGTTTAAGGTACATTCTATTTAGAGAGTAATAGTACTAGGACCCTCTTTGTAGGCATGCCACATACATATTACGATTACTATTAAGGTTTATTAAGGTGCAAATTTTGTGTTTGTTTATTACACAACCAAATAGGGTCGGCTTTATTCAAACCTGGAGGTTACAGGACACTGTGGTATTGTTAATTACCTGGATAACATCAATACTGGTTATTTCCAGCTGAATGTACACTTATTGTGAGCACACCCAGAGGCACGACCCCTTGGTTTACATTGCTTTGGATAGGTTAAGTATTTAAACCAACTGTCAAAGACCAGGAGGGTCTTTAAACAACAAGATTGATTAACTATTGTCTACTGACCAAATAATAGTGGATTCCAGCAGCAGGCTCTTTAAACTTATGCATTTATTGAAGGAACACAACTTTTACTACATTTTTAACAAGGGGTGATAAAATGTTTATACTGCTTATTTACACCTTTCCAGTATTTCGTTTCATCTAGTGTTTAATTTTAAAACCCTGAAATGCCTAATGTTCTTGATATGGTACTTGGTGTTTACATTGAAACAAAAACAGTAAAGCTTAATTTGTGCATGCTATTCTTAGGAAGCAATGTTACTCTATTTGAATGTGAGACTTTATATAACCTAAAATGAGAAAATTTTAAAAACAAACTATAATTGAGGCTCTTTGGACCAATCCATTGTAATTTATGCATAGTTTCTTTGTAACCACTTAATGCTTGCCTAGAGACTATTCTGGTAGCCCTTGGGAGTGTAGATTTACTGTTGATAGGCTACCAATCAATTTACCAATGGGATAGTAAGAGGTATCAATTTGTCAAAACTCAAAAAGTCCAATCAGAAATTGCTCCAACCCACATTTGAAAAAGTCAACCTTCTGCCAGTTGTGTAAGCAACTGGACAGCTTTAGTTTTTCTTCATTCTCCACCTTAAAACAAAAAGAACGACTAATAATGCTGTGTTGTGCCTTAAGTTATTTTAGAGCTCTGCATGTCTATTGTTTGGCACAATATTCGGACAATATGCAAAAGTCACATAATGGGTGGATGGGTGCGTTGACAGCTTTGATGGATATATGCAGAAATCTTCATCTGGACAGCAGTGTATAACCACTGTAGGGAACCGGTAAGCATTTTCCTTTTATCTGTGTCTGTTACGTATGTACTACCTAGAAACATACTATCCTCTAAGTCTACTGAAGAGTTTCTACACCAAAATTCTCTGTTTTGACAAAATCACTTGTGTTTCTGAGACACAAAGAAAAACCCTCCAGTGCTTACAAAGAATCTGCTATACCCGCTCATCTTTTATTTTTTTGGATTAATATTCTTTTTGAAACCAGACCTTTAAAGAAAGAAAAATCTGCACAGACAGAGAAAAACACCCCAAAATGCCAATTCTTACCTGACTACACTGATTTTCAATTAAAAAAGTTTTTTTACCTAGACTGCGTATGTATCAAAGAGGAAATGTCACAGCTATAGTTAAATAGAGCATTTCTGGAATATTAGAAAGTGCATGGGCTGGTTTCTGCTATCAAGTTAAAACAAAACTTGTAGTGTTAAAACTGAGACAGCTGCTGTTTAATCCACACATGTTTCCATTGGGCCAGCTAATAGAGAGATGTTATCTATCCTAATTAATAACATGTAAGGAATTTTAAGTTGTCTTGTACAGAAATTGGGGTATACACATGAATTTCACATCCTTTAAAAAGTGCTTAGCCTCCACACCTGATTGTGAACACTTAAGTCTCCTGGCTTTAGGAAGCTTACACATGTTTTTTTTCCGTTTTTTACATTTAAAATTGTAGTGTATTTTCTGAAGTTCTTTATGCTTGACATACTCAAAGCATGTCACTGTAAAGTTTGTACTGTCCACTAAAACTACTGCTTTACACTTTCTAACTGTACATCTTAGATACTCTATTTTAAATTACAGTTCCAATATCGCACTGCAAAATGTTTTGCACAATATATAAAAAAAAGTACTCCTCTGCTTTTGGCATTATGGATATGTTATATGTCAAGTCCATAATGCTGCACAATTAAATCGATTACATCCAGAAATTCACACAGACATGAAAATATTCAAATAACAGGTCAATAGTAACAACTTTAGAACAAACATTAAAACGTTTTTGGTTGATATGAAGAAAGGTTTAAAAAAAGGTTAGTGACTGTAATAGTGTTGGAAATTATAGGAGCAAATTTTCTAATAGATGGCAGACAAATACTAGGAACAATATTAATTGCACCGACAGCCATATGACAGAGACTTAATTTAGGGACCAATTAATTTGTAACCACCATCTGTTTTCTTTAAGTACATTGTTGCAACTTGTTTTATCTGATAGTATTTTATCCACACATTTTTATAGAGTACTTTAAACACCCACATAAACATAATTTGCATGATACAAAAATAAAATCAAACAACCTAAAAGTAATAATAAAAAAAAAACCTTGTATTAATTTGATAAAAACAATAAATAAATAATTAAAGTAACAGTAATAAAAAAGAATTAAAAAAAAAAAACATTAAAATATGTTCAATCCTTTGTAGACTAGTTAAAGTGCACAAGATAAATAAATAAGCATTTTGACCCTCTGATGGTAAGATATAGAATAACCACTGGTTACTTTATAAAATTAAATCCAATAATACAGCACGGTGGTGACAAAGGTTTAGTGTTTCTAGATTGGAAATGCTGCTTAGCAAAAATTGGCTTCATTGAGATAAGTTCTAATATAAGGAAGGTGTTGTCGGACAGACGAAAAAGTGACAGATCCTCTGACCAAGGTTAAAGTTTACACTTTAGCGGAAGAGGTTGGTTCATGTGGATTTTTCATTAGCATAACAGAATGGTATGACATTCTGAACTATGTGAACTGTGTCAGTAAGATCCTGCGGTCTGCTTATATGCATCTTGATAATCATTGACTGTTAACGGGTAAGCTTGCTTTGTACAACCTTGCAAATGGCTGCCTCAGTGTAATTCCACCTGAACAAATCCCTAGTATGTCCTCTATGTACCTGGTAAATAAAAGTTGATTATTATTATTATTATAAGATGGGCAAGAATCTGTTTCATGAGGACATGCTATGCTTTCAAACCCCATTATCAATTTTGTTTTTTTTCATCATAATTTAACAGGTTCACATGAATCTAGGCTTTCACATAATCCAGACATGAACAACAGAACAGGGACATATATATGAGTGCAATCAGCATAACAAAGAAAATTATTTACATATTTTCTAAAAATAAAACCAAAAGGGAGCAGGTACAACGTGAAGGGAGGCGTCAAAGAACTGAACCTAGTGGGACCCAATTTAAGAGAAAAGGAACGGCGGATACACTGTCAGTACAGCAAACACAATTTCCAAAGTAAGCTGTAATGTATGTTGAATAATGCTAGACTGTCACATAACTTTGTTACTCTTAATTGTTGATGATGTCATTATACATCTGTAACCTCGAGGGTCAACTTAAAGGGTGCATGCTTGGTGTTCAACAAAGACAAAATAAGCAATTTAGAAATATTCACAGTCACAAAAATTATATACGTTGTGGAAGTTAAAATAACACCACCCATCATCCCTTTTAAGGCAATGTAGTTTAAAAACTTATATTTCAGTTAAACAGCTCCCAGCAGTAAAATTATTGTGTTTTTATTTATGTTTATGACAATCATATTATGTTTGTTAATTTAAATTTGTTTTTGGTAATAACATAATATCATAGTACTTTTATATAAAGTTATTATCCAATGACAATTTGTTACACACCCATTTCTACAGCTGACACAATTAAGCCGATATGTAGAGCTACCAAGTACTGACCGTTTGCTCAGCAGAAGAAAAAAAAAAGAGGTCACATTAACCCTAATCTAAGCCTTCTTTAAACTTGTAAAGCAAAAACTTCAACTACTTAATAAGAGCACAGGTGCTTGTGCTGGAGGCAACAATAACAGTCAGATACATTATCCTCTCTTGGCACAGGGGCATAACTCACCAAAGAACAACCTAACCTTTACTGAGTCAAACAAAAACAATACATAAAAATGTCAGCATCAGCACTTAATAACAATTATGGACATTACAATCAAAGAGGAATTGCATGCAGCAGTGTAAAAAGAACTCCAAAGTTAACAGCACTGTTGAAATTGTACCTTTCTTGTAAGAAGACCGCTACATTACATTAAAACCCAAGAAATTTCAACAGCATCCTACCATACATCTACAGGAACATCTAGACCTTGTCAGAAAACAAAATAGCAAAATCAAAATCTCTAGCGCAAGAAAACTTGTTGGCTTACTGATCTGACCTCTGGTAGTGGTGACCTTATTAGCCCTGTTCACAAACCCCCAGAGTGCACTGGGCTATGCAACGGTGACTTACCGGATCTTTAGCTTGCTGCGCTAACACGGCGTAGGTGGATATCCTGCTGCAAAGGCATTTGGTGTGGACAGTGTTTGATGCAAGCGTTTGGCAGCCTTCAGTGCCCCAGTTTTCTGCGCCAGCTTCCCTGGAGGTAGGAAACAGGGAGGGGTAGGAGGTGGGGGATGGGGGGTAGTAGGGTGGGGTGGGATATAATATGGGAAATAGAGACAATTAGAAAATAATGCAACTAGGACATGACTATGCATGTGTTTGAGTTGTAAAAGTCTCAACTGATCGACACCATGACTTTTTACAAATGCAATCATTTTATATAGCACCATTTAGTAATGGCTAATTCACAATTACACATCCAATCAAATCTGCTTGTATGAAAAGGATGAGAAATCCTTCTTTTCGCTTGACTCTTGGCAGCTTCAGCACTTTTCACATCTTTGTTCATCCCTTTTTTATTTAATACCTTAAAGTCCGTAATACACTAAATGGATCTGAAATTAAATTGAGGCAATGAGGAGATATATGTTACAACAGCTAAATTTTAACAAAAAAAATAAGTAAAATGAGGTCAGATTGCCCTGTGTGGTCAATTGCTTCAACACCGGTACTCAATATGGAAGCAAGCGCACAGAGTTTTCCTCAATGGAACCCTGTGAATTTTATAGTTCTGCTTTTCTTCTTTTTTTTCCCTCTACCTCCCTTTTTCCTTCACTTTAAATGTTCTCCATAGCAGAAAAAAAATATTGTATTCAATCAATAAGGCAGTCAGAGAACTACTTATCCTCCTAGTTCTCGTCGTGCATTGCCTTCATTTTAAACCCTGTTTATTATCCATTTGTACTCACCAGTGACAGAAGCTTTTTAAAGACAAATTCAGCTAGAGATTGGGTTAAGTGGGCAGGATTCTTGCCTTACACTTACACTAATATTGCTTTACAGTTTGTCTCTGAATGCTTTAGCTAATCATTTTTTCATCATAAACCCGTTTAGCAAGTCGAAGTAAATCAGACCTGTGACAGGCCGCTAACCACTAACCTAATCTGATAGGGCTGCATGCAAAAATCAATGTACAGTTCTCTTGACAAATGCCTTTACCCCTTGAACTTGCTCATATAATGTCAAATTGCAACCACAGACTTTGGTTTGGATTGCATTTGAAAGACAGATGCAATAAGCACTGCTTTCATTCATAAAAAAAGAAGAGATCAGAAAAACATTATTTAGTGTCCTCCTTTAACTACAATCCAGTGATGCCAGTATGCCAGTATGAATACAGTTGTCGAGTGATGTTTATTGAATAAATATAAATATGAAAAAACAAAACAAAATTGGAACACACCTGGTTAGTTAGAAATAATGCTCTGAAGAAGCTTACAGTAAAGTAAGACTATTGAACAATACTCAAAGCTCCGAACATCTCACTGGACATTGTTCAATTCAACATTTGAAAAGATACCACCATTGTAAGCCTAAACATCAACTAAGACATTAGGGCACTTTAATTAAAATTTTGCGGCATAGGAAAATCAATCTGACAGATGGCTAAGAGGCCCAAGCTGACACGAAAGGAAATGTAGGAATTCATAGAAACTATCCACATGAAAACCTCTTGTTGTAAACCATGTAAATCTGGCATTTAGGTGGAATAAAAAGAACAAATGCTTTGTGAAAAGAAAGTTGTAAAAAAAAAGAGTATTTTTTCAGTTTGCTGCAAGCTTTGCAATTATATGAATTAATATGGCCTATATGCAAACTGCTTTGTGTAAAGGAAAACCAGAATCACCCTGGACATTCCATATTCACAGTGAAACCTGGCGGTAACAGCATAATGATACAGTTTATAATGGTTGCAGAGCTAATTCCTGTAGCTAAAAAAGAATAGGATACAAGATTACAAAATAATATATTAACGGGTGCAAACATCAGACTGAAGTGAAGTTTAATGCTTTAACTACGCGGTGCAGGCCAGACAAGAGGAACAAAGATGTAGTACTGTAAATAACATAAACTGGTACTGAACTAAACATGCATGCAACATATGTATATAGGATAACACAGGGCAATTGTATTTATCAAGTTGTAGCTCATTAAAGAATATGAAACCTATGCATCTGAAGTTGTGCAAGTGGAATATTTTGATTTCATTTGTTGTGGAAATATTTCAGTCAATAACATGCTATTAATGTAAGAACACAACATATTTCCTGTGTTGTCTCTGTTTATCATATAAAAGTAGAGAACAGTAATAATGACACATGTTAAAACAGATCAAATTTCAGAGTGGGTAAACAACTTTTCATTTAGTTTTGATCAGCAAAGTACCATTTATGTTTGGTCTTCTTTTATGTTTAATAAAGGAAAAAATTGGAATCTAGTCATTTGGTAAATATTATGTTTTAGCCCATAGGTTTTCATTTTAAAGGGGGAACAAATTCACTCGTTTCTGACCTTTCTGTCCCCACGGTTTATAATGGAGAGAAAATTGTGTGTTGTATCACACGTTACTAAATAAGCCTAATGGATGCATTAGGTTTGAAAGCTTTAAATAAGTCAGAATATTTATTTAAATTAAAAATGCTGTGGGATTCTTTCAGATGTCTTGGGTCGCATATTTAATTGATAAAATTTTAACTTGCTCCTGTTGTCCAAATATTCAAATGCATCTCAATATATTAGAAAATATTAAAATATTAATTTAATTGAGTAATTTAATCGTAAATTTAAAAGTAAGGGTCATTATACACAGTGTGGCATTCCAAACATGTATATATCTTATTATAGTTTGAATTAATGAATCTTACTGCTCATGAAAAAATAACATAATAAATTATTCTCAAAATTCATATTTTGCATTAAACATATGGAAATTAGTATTGGTACAGAAAAGTTGGCCTACTGAAAAGCAAGTAGATGTATGGAATGTGGCATTAAGGTGTTCGGCCTGTGGGTTTAATAACAGCTTAAACTCATGTGTATTGTCTCTCGTTTCCCTTGCCTCACGAATATATTTTTTTGTTTTAAAACCCAACCAAAGACTGTTGTTTTTTCATTTTTTTTTCCTGATTTTACCTCTTTTTACACGTCTTATCTTTGTGGTGTTTTTAAATGGAAAAATTTGAAAGAATTATGAATTTAATATATTACTTTAGTGTGTTGCACCAGAATCTCCGAAACAATTTTTAACCCTACCTCTGTACTAGTCACTGTTTTTTTAAGGGCAATCTGACAGTCAATTAGAAGCCTACCTCTAGAATATAATGCTGATAATATTTAAAGCATTACACTTAAATAGGAGGTATTATACCCTACTCACAAAAAGTTAGGGATATTTGGCTGTCAGGTTGAATTTCAAGATGAGCCCAAAATGCATTCAAACCTTAACAGTTGAACTTAATGTGACCTTCTCTAAGCTTTTGAATGCACCTGTCCAACTGTTAAATGTTTCAGTACTTTTTGCACATGTTGCTGTTCTCTAACGAGGAGCTTAACGGCAAAAGTGACAACAGGTGTTTGATCCTCGAATAAATGTCCTGGTTCAATTACAGCTGGTGTTTAAATAGTCGTCCTCATCAGGCTGTTCACATTGTGACATCATGAGACCAAGACGACAACTAAAAATGGATCAACAGTACCTGGCCATTGCAAGAGTGTCACAGAGTGTCATCAGAAGTTGCAACAGAGATACTGAGAGACTGGAAGAGTTAAAGAAAGACGTAGAAGTGGGCGTCCTTTGGCCACATCCCATGCTGACGACCGCTACATTGTGAACAATGCCCTGAGAAACCGGATGATGAATGCCACTCCAGGCAAGTTTAAGGGAGGTGAGAGGCACCCAAGTGTCACGTCAGACCATTCGAAACCGTTTACATCAGCGTGGTCTGCGTGATTGTGCCCCTACATGAGCAACACAGGCCTAATTTCATCTTCATGGACAACAATGTTCCAGCTCCTCGAGGTTGCATTACCAGGGAACAGCTGTTGGAGACTAGTGTACCTCAAATGGAGTGGCCTGCACTTTCCCCAGACCCATTGAAAACCTGTGAGATCAACTGAATCGCCGTGTAGAGGCTCGGAACTCTGCACCCCAAAACCTCAATGACCTGAGGGCTGCCCTTCAAGAAAAGTGGGATGCCCTGCTTAAGCAGACAATAAGTCGACTTGTGAACAGCATGAGACGTCGTTGTCAAGATGTAATTGATGCTCAAGGGCACATGACGAGTTATTGAGACGTTGACATTTTTTTTTGTGGTGTACACACCATAGTTGTTAACTTTTGTTTCAACAAATTGTTTGAGATGAGAAAATCACCAGTGCATCCTTTTACTTAAATGTCCTACTTTCTTTATATGAAATCACTGTAGCGGGAACTTTTTACATTTTCCACAAATTTCACCCGAAAGCCAAATATCCCTAACTTTTTGTGAGTAATGTAGGCACCAGATGACCTAGCAAGTACAACATTACACCTCAGAGACAAGGACAGATCTATGACATTTAAACCACTGACAGTTAAAATGAAAAACATTGCTAGAAAATCTTGGCAGGACTTTATGTGTATGATACACTTGAACTTTGGTGAAAAAAGTTCAGGGTCACTTCAAGGACCTGTGATTGACGCAGTGACCCAGTGTTATTCTTCTCACACTCAAATATGAGTGAGAATCTAAGTGAAGCACCAAATTAGTTGTGTCCACCTCGCACAGTCTGTTCAGCTGCCACTACGTCAATAAGTAACACCACTATAGATTGTCGGGGGTCAGGTAGATTTTCATTATTTTTATATATATTTTTTTTAAGTATATCACCTACTTTGATCTGATCCGTCTTGTTTAGAATTTACACATCTATGAGTTAGTAGGTACATTCACATTTAAACTTATCTGCTAAAAATTTAATATAAAGAGCTAATATGCACACAATCATCTAGGTGTTTTTGAATAAAAGCTTTGACATAAGTACAATTTTGAATGAAGTTAATACGAAATAAACTGGAGACCTGTCCAAGGTGTACACCTGCATCTTGCCCATTGTGAGTTGGAGATAGGCACCAGAGGACCCCTGCCACCCCACAAGAATAAGCAGCTTGGGCAGTGGATGGATGGATGGATGCATAATATGAAACAAATGTATATCCCAGCTGATAGACTCCTAATCAGCATCATAAATGCATAAAATGAAATTACAAAAAAATAAGCATTTTTCATGAAAGGTCATATCCAAGTTTAAAGTTGATTTTCAGCAGGGGGAAAACAATGTTTTTATAGGCAAATTATTGAAAACCGTATGTAAAATAAAACCTGGAGTTCATAATCATATCTGTGAGACCATTATAATGATTTCACATATGCATTTAACCTTACCTGAAATTGAGAGTAAATCGAAATCAACTCAAAGAACATTAATAACCCAGACAAGTTTAGATTTTATCTAATTAAACAAAAGTTGTATTTTTATTTAAACAGAAAAAGTCAGGTCAAATAGTTTGTAGAACCATCTCCTTTTTTTTTTACCAATGTTACAAACTCATTTTTTCTATTTGAAAACATTCTTCACATTTTTCTATGGTAAACTCACCATTACCCTATAATCAAACCTAATTCTGCCTAAGTACTATTTTTGATATTAGCATTTAAAATTTTCTAAAAAATCTACCTTAAGTCTATGGATGAAAACATATCCAAACAGTTCGCCATTTTTTAATCTTCTTGTGATGTCTATCTTTTAAGGGAAATGAACAGCATAACACCTTGACACCCTTTGCCAAAAGCAACATATTAAACAGATAACAATGTGTTTGTAACAAGCCAAAAATAGTATGATTAGTGGGACAATCACAAGACAAGAATGCATCATAAAAATCTGTTCTCAGAGGTATCTGGATATGAAAGATTTCAACATAACATATACATGAATCCTGACTGTGGTACATATATTACAAAATCCCTAATGAGATGTAAGCATAGAGCTTCAAAGAACCAAAGACGAAGATCACATACAATTTTACAGGTAGCAACATGGAGAGACGTTCTGTGTGTTTCACTCGTGTTTGTCAAGGCAAATGTATCAAACAGACAAGCAGAGTGAATAGATAAACTTGTGCATGTGATGACATGACTGCAAACACTAATAAAGGATGTGAGTGAGGATTGTCCCAGACCACTCTTTGGCCAGCTGTGTTTTCAGATTACTGTTTAGTCTTGGCGGGGCTTTCCAGCAGCTATCTTCAGATAAAAAAATAAAATAAAAAAAATCAGCACACATGTGTAATCAATAAATGACCTCTTTGTTTTATGTCCTAGGTTTCAAACTCATCTTCTTTAGTCTAATCTGATTGGTGGTTCTAATGCCCATCTGTAACATTACAGCCTGGAACTTAGTTAAGCATCATGTCATCTTCAAAACTGATAAAGCTTTGTCATTATGAAGTCCTATACAACATCGGCTTTTGCTTTGAGTAATGGCAACTCCAGGATTACTACCTAGGTTTGACTAATGGAGAAAGATTAAAAGTTGGGGGGGGGG
>JAVLVB010001216.1:2758889-2785667 GCA_032876305.1 Orestias chungarensis | reverse complement strand
TTGCAAGATATTTAGATGGAATTGACATATTATATAATGTTTGATCATTTTAGCAGGGAGGATTGTTGCTAGGTCTTGCTTGAAAATTGAGAAATCAGAATGAAGAGCTTCAAAATTTCCTGTTAGATGGCTGTTCTAATTTGAGGCTCATTGAAACACAGAAGACCAGAACCAGCATATAACATAGCACCGAAAATGATCACAGATTAATAACACTAAAACTCAAAAAGCTTGGATTGTGTGGGACTAGACACGCCCCCCCCCAAAAAAAAAATTTACTGTAGACTGTAGGAAATTCGTCGAAAAAATAAGACTTTGGACCGCTGACTAGTGCCGACACCGACACGCCTGAGTATGTTCCTTAAACTATTGTGCACTTTAAGTCACAATTTCCGAAGTCTTTGGTTATTCTGTGTTTCTTAAGCACATTCTTCCAATCAATTTTCCATTCATCTGGTTGCATGCTCGGCAAATATTCTTTAGATATTACCTATTATGACATAAGTACTTTGTAGAAGCTTTCAAAGCAATTTGTTTTCTTCATAATTATATGGACCACCAAACAATATTTCTTTAATAAAATTACATTTGCATCATGTGGTATTTAAATTATTTGGAGAAACGTATTTTGATGCTATTAGTAAAACATAATGAGCTTAAAAACCTATATAAAAAATTGCTTTCCTTTTTTGAAAGGAATTACAGCAACAAATACACTATTTTGTTATATTTTCATTAATTGAGATGCAAGTGTTTTGTTGCAGGTTGTTAGCTACAGCAGCTCAACAATGATGATGAAGATTTTAGTTAACATTGAAAGGAATGCTGAAGGAAACAATTATTTCTGCTGTATTCAACACAGACAGAGATATAAACCATACTTGGTGATTGTGCTCATATCTGTAAAAATTTTAAACATTTTGAGATTTTAATGCATAAGCATAATGAAACCCAATTCCATTGAATTCCAAATTGTTTGTAGAATGTGCAAGAGAAAAAAAAAATGCAATCTAAAAATAATTTGAAATGACCTTCTGTATTTTAAGAATGAATTGGCACAAACCTCTTACTGAAAGGACAACAAAGTTAGTTGCCTTCTTCTAAAGCACAAAGAAACGGTAAAGCTAAAAAAAGCGTTCCATAAGTAGGTAATTAACTTATATAAAAGAAAAGGCACGATAAAGCTCCCTCTGCTCTACACTTTAACAGTGATGTCACTGAAGAGGTTTATCAAAGGCAACCTTTCACAGTCATCTGGAACGCCGACTCGAGCTCGCAGTTGGCATTTTTATTACATTGAACAAGAACATATTTGATCTTCTTTTAAACAGAGCCAAGAGATGAAGGAGTGAATTTTAACAGAAATAGCAAATGGCATTTTGCGGCTTTCACAAGACCGCAGATATCCTCTAACAGATTTGTCCAACAACAAAACAAACACAGCTATGGAGTTATTACGTCTTTATCTAAAGTTTAAACTCATCTTCAGTTCCAGATTAAATTTTAGTGATTAGTCACTCATAAAGTGTATTTTTCGTTATTTTCAACCAGGTACTGTCTTTAGCAACAAGCTGTGCCCAATTGCAATTATGTAAATCTGAGCTTTTCAGAGTTATGCCAACGGAAAAATGCAGCTGCTACAAAGTTTTGCAAATGGAGTTATAGGTTATCAGCATATCAGTATAAATGTGACAATATATTTTTTTACATTCCTAGCTGTCATAGCTAAAAAATGTAATCTTTTTTTTGTTCAGTTAATATATGGGATGTAGTTTTTTATTTATTTCTCTTAGGTAGATTTTATTTAGATTCTATGGATACCCGTCTATCTCAGAAGCAATAAAATATCACTTAAGACTGGATCCACTATATCTATGGATCCACTTTATCTAATGTGCTTGATAAACAAGAGATTGTAAGGTTCCACAGACTCTTGGCTTCTAATTCCATATATACTTACACAGGATAATTAAATGAAAGGGGATAAATGGAAAAGCAGCTCAAAGATGCAATGCTTTGAATAAACCAGCACATAAATGAGTTGTATGCTTAGATGGCAATCAAAATTTAAATTCAATGTTTTGTTCACATAACAAAGAAAAAAAAGTCAAATCGAACTAAAGCCTTTAGATGTTAGCAAGAGATTATTAAATACACAGTGTTGAGAAGGCTGAAAAATTACGACAAAAGATTTTGTCTAATTCATTTTGTGAGGTATAGAGAATTGATGGGAAGACGTATGAGGCTAAAATTTAACTAATCCTGGAGAAAATAATTATTTTAGAGGTTGTTCAAAAGTTGGAATACATGTTTATCTTCCAGCAGCTCAATAGCTCAATAAAAGTGTGATACACTGCAATAAAAGTGTGATACACTGCAATGGTTTAAATTCAAGCATAACTGTTAGAATGGTCTAGTAAAAGTCTAGGGCTAAATCCAACAACTAAACTAGGGTAGGACTTGTACACTGATATGTTCAGACAACCCCAAATTATAATTACATGCTAGTTACTTTTTTTTCAATGCTAGATACTTTTAATGGTATGGTTTTGAAAATATCAGATGATTTATTTTAGCATAATTTATCCTCCTTATAGGGTTTAAGTAAGTAATTGTACGGGATGCTTTCGTTACACGTCTTTACTTTTTGGATAAGAAGCAGAGCCTGGGTATTGCACATAAAGTATGACCCAATTCTTTTTGGATGCTTCACTTTAAAAGTTTAAGTCTTGACTTGCCATCACATTTAGCCTAATTTTCAAACTAAGAAAAACAGTGTTCTGAAATTGACTCCTCAGTCAAAACAAAGGTTTAAGTCTGTGTTTGACTTAAGGTTCTCAAAGGGATTAGGCTCCACTGATAGAATGCAAGTGTTGTGTTTATTTTCTGATTATGAGCCTACAGTTAAAATAACAAAATAAAGCCTAGGTCATGTTATTTTCGCAAACTCTCCAAATATGTCATTATATGTCAATATGAACTCTCGTTTTCCATATTTATGATTGAAACATAATAAAAAACTCAGCTTTTTTTAATTCTTTACCAGAGGGAAAATATTCAAGACTATACACTGAAACCAGATTATCCAAATTTCATGAACATTTGACTGATCAGCAGTAAGTCTCTGCAGGAACGGACTTACCACTTTCTATAAATAGGTCTTCTTGTTCACCGGAATTATTTGGGGTAGACTATTTTTTCAATAACTACCAAGGAGATGAGTTGCACATTTACCAGAGGGAATAAAGTCCAAAGCATTAAGTCCAAAAGCTCTGAAGTGAATATTTACATGGCATACTGTACATCATTTGTCTTTGCTCAACCTTTTGAAGCACTGGCTATACATTTTTGCCTAATGTACAATAATTTCATAGCATTGCATTGCCATGCATTGATGTGAGTCTCTATGTATAAATGTATTTGACCCAGATCTCCACCCTGTAGAAACTAAGCTTCCAAGTCTGCCGCTGTCCAGAAGAGATCTTGCAACCAAAGGAACATGATGCAAGATTATATCAAAGATCTTGTGATGTGGATGTGAAAAGATTGTAAAGCTTATGTGTATACATGTTATCCTTGCAGTGGCTACTCAAACATAAAATATTTATTGACTGAGGATCTGTGTAATAATAATAATAATATCAAAAAAAAATTTCCACACTTCATTTTTTCAGGTCATTAAACTAATAATGTGAAAATACTTTTAACCTGATTAAATATCAAATAATAAACCATGTACTACGTGAAACAGTAAACACCCTCTGAAATCATAAATTAACCATGACTAAGCATTTATATGAGTTCTCTTTCATGAGTTACATCCATGTCTGATTACTACCATACAAGTACAATCAAAAAATTTATTACAGTAATTTTATACCTGCTTAACAAAATGGAACAAGGTAAAATATCTCAAAAGGCAGCATATTGTATTTATTGAGGAATTTAAGACCAGATGAACAACAAGGTCACTAAAATTCTCCAACTTGGGAAGGGTTGCACAATTATTTTAATGGCCTAACGATTTGAAAAATTGACTAAGAGTAAAAAAAAACAAGGGAAGAAATCTAGATCACTGCAAGCCTTACTTGCCTTGGTTAAGGTCAGAATTTACGAATCATCAATAAAAGGTAAGATACTAAACAACAGTGAGAAAAAGGTCAAACTCAAAATCACTGCTAACCAAAACCAAAGGCCTTTCTCACACTTGCCATCAGTCATTTTCAAGAGCTTCAGAAAAAAGTATGTGGTCGAACAAAAAGTGGACCGTAGTAAAGGTTGAACAGTGTTTCAGCAAAAAAGGCATCTAACCCTCAAGCTTGGTAGGGTTGGTAAGATGAACTGAGAGTCTTTTGCTGTTTCGGGAGGGTTAGGGTCAGAGGACTTCCCATAATTGATAAAACCATAGATTTTGCTTTGTGAATCTTTTGCTTTTTCACATGAGACTAACTTGTTTTATTAGGTAAAACTAATTAAAAAAAAGAAATAGTGTTAATGTTAATTCAGGTTAAACAAAGTTTATGTTATGTTTATGCCAATAATTTGTAGTGATTGTCCGACACCTTTCCAAAAGTTTGTTGCTGTGTTACACAGAAGAAGCAATTCAATTAGTTTGCATTAGTGATAAACCTACTGTCCTTGTTTAATCCTACTTGTCTTTTTCGTGGCTAATGTCACGTGAGATTCCCCACACAAAACCTTCTCTAACAAACCCCCTCCCCAGGTATTGTGTGCTCAGAATGCTTTGTCAAGTGACCTCCACTGTCCCAATCTGCTGGTCTCTGGTATAGCCCTGGGCTAATTTATAAGCTTCTTTCAAGAGATTAACTTTCCTTCTGGTGTTCAAACAAGTGAGCTAACAGGAAATGCAAAGATGCCTGTCTCGGCTGCTGCTTTTGTTGTCTGCTTTTGTAACAGTTAAAAATGGCATCCGTAGGAGCTACATTCAAAGATAGATTGAGTACTAAAAAACAGCAAGGCCTTTAAAACTTCATTTCAAATCGAAAACCAAAATGTTCACATTTCCATTGTTTTAGCAAGTGAGGTTTGGATACATGCATTTGAAACAAAGTAGCCTAGGAAATAGTTTTTCATATAGCTGCCATCCTTTCTCCGGTGTAACAGGAATCAGAAGTCAACATGGGAATCATAAGTTGCTCCCTCCAATTGAGAGACTGCTAGGTTACAGGTCTCTTGAATGTCTTTGCTAAGCAAAGCAAGTCCTCCCAATGATGTATAACAGACCATAAAATTTAGACAGGTTACTTACTTTAATCTCCTGAGATCCAGCTGTGAAAATTAAATATATTCCAAACGCCTGGAGAGAAAGTTTGTCTTCTTCTTTGCTAGGTTTAAGTTTGAATTCTAATCAATAAGGATCCCAGATATCATCATCTTCAACATAACCTACAGCCTCAGGTCTAAATGTAGCAGTAATATACCACACGTTGTTCTACCTCCATCTCCACCTTTCATTAAATGATGAAGAAATCTGTAAAAAATCTTCCAGTAAAAGACAAGACAGGTGAGTCTGTGAGACAACCTATTTTACTAAGAGTCTTAACTTAACTTGCCTAACTGTATAAAAAAGCAAAACTTTCGTTGTGTTTGAAGCTAACCGCAGTCTTCCATGTAGTCCTGTTCCAAAGAGATGCTGAAGCTCCAGCTTTGAACATGGCTAATTTAACTTGTCTCCAACATTTACAACCACCACAAGGAGAGCCTCCATGCCCTAAGGATTGAGAGTTCCATTTACCACGTTGACGTTTTCTCTACAAACTGTTGTGATAGCCGTAATGAGAAGAGAGCCTGACCGTGTCTGTAATATCCAATGGAGGAAGAGCACGCATAAGCCCCACTGCCCGACTCCCTCTTGCCGTGCTGACTCGCTGTTTGACACAGTCTTGATCCCTTGTGTTCTGTCAGATGGAAAAGTGGAGCAAGCCTTATCATCCACCCCCTCCTCCTGGCAGCTTCTCTGTTCAGTGTGTTAGTATGTGTACGTGTGTGTGAGTTTAAGTTTATGTAATGAGTGGAAAGAATACTTAATGTGTTAAGTCTGTGATGCTTTAACTACTCAAACTGGAAACTTTGCGGCTAGTTTAATACTGGAATATTTATGGACAAAGCAAACTTTAACCAATGCAAAGTGGAGTGTTCACGTCCCTCTAAAGCATTGTTAATACTTCATAATTGGATGTCGTCTTCTTCTCAGGTCCATCAACAGTTGTTTGTAGGATTTAGGCTAGGGGATTATGTACATGAAATGTTTCCTTTTCTTTTCTTTTTTCGTGTGGTGAACATCTGAAATTGAAAATAAATGTAAGACTTACGCATAAAAACCTTTAGATATGTTTAGATATGCAATGTTTTATATAAAAGGTCTACAATGATACATCATTTGGGAATGAAGCTAAGTGAATGCACGTACATATGTGTGCATTGTGTGCAGTTTTACTTAGATATTGTTCTCTGATGTACAGTGAAGTTTAAATCTCTGAGATGTCGAACAAGGTCTAGATGAAGTAAGTATGTATCATCGATTTTAGTGGAGCAGAAAGAGATGTCTAGCGAAGACAGAAGAGTTCAGAGAAAATGCTATGAGTTGAGTCAAGCAATAATTGCCAACGTTTGTGGAAAAGGAAAAAGTAGTGATATCATGTATATTTTAACATATAACGCAATGGTCTTCCCTGGGTCATCCCTGCCTCATGTATTTTTGCTTTGCCTCATTTGTAGCATTACTTCAAGAACTTGAAATCAGGAAAATGTTTTACTATTAACAACATTTGCTGGATGAACTGACATTTCATCCAAACGTTTTTATGAAATGAACACAACACTACTCAAGAATGAATGAAAGCAGGTTGGGACTTGGTGGAAGGGATGGGCACATCCAGGAAAGGGGGTTGTTAGGCTCAGCGATTTGGGTGGGCAGATGGTGCGGACATATGGGTATGTTAGGAGGAAAATAAATAAATAAATAAAATGCACACTCATGAATACTGAGAGCCAGCTGAGAAATGTAGACAATTGGCAGATGAATAGGAATAGGTTTTGCAGATCCACTCCACAAAGTCAAAAAACAAATTAAAAATTAGCATTTCGAAATGTTTAAAAATCTTTCAGAAGCCAATTTCTTGGAGCAATTCAATAGCATAAGGGAAGCTCATAGTTTACAAAAATTCAACAACTGAAGAACATTTGTTTACGTAGTTACAAACGAGTTTTATGTTAACTTTGCTGATTCTCTTAAGGTTATTTTTTTAAGTCTGACTGGAAAAGTGGTGCTACGTTAAAAAGTAGTACAACACACTACTTTAAGAGGAACTATGTTTTCATGCACAGAATTCTTGATCTGGTTTACATGTATTTAGATTAAATAATCTAAATCTGTCATTCAACGATTAATGAGTTGCTTGTCCATGCAGGCTTTCATTCAGAATAAAGCCCTCAACATTGAAAGAGCTGTAAAGTCTACTTAAAGTGTACTTAAAAGTAATACAGAAGAAGAAGCTGTACACTCAGACTGGACCCACAGCAGTTCTACAACCAATCCATTTGTTACTGCACCTACAATAATTTAGTACTGCCAATGGAGCAGTTTGGGTCAGCCGACATAGCTTTTAGCAACTTAAGGTGAAAATGCACTTTGTTGTCATAGGACAGCCATGCGCAGTCAGGTCAGTTTACCATAATCAGAATGACATGATCCAAACCAGTGTCTACATGCACGCCATCAAGATTATGAATCATCATAAATCAGTTCTTTCCTTTGGCTCACAATGTCCTTTTGATCATCCTGACTTCGATCTAAATTTTCCCACTGAGAACTCAATATGACACATTTTTATTCTGATCGGCCATTTATTCTGATTACTCAAACAAACTAAGTGACACCCAGGAACTAAACTTGTCACACAGGATGTAGACTGAGGTACCAGCTGTGCAGACCCCGGAAAAAAAATAAAAATAAAAATGTTTCACTTTTCTTGGAACTTCGAAAACCCCGTGGTAGAAATTGTCATTGTTCTTCTCAGTCTTGATGTCAGACATATAAATGACTGTTGGCCATACAGAGCAAATATGATTAGGTCAATGCAGCATTTACTGAAAAATTCAATTTAAATTTTGAAAAAATTAAGTATTTTTGATTTGATTTATTTGATACCTTTAGCTTAAAGGTAGACAACCAAAGTTTTAGGATAAAGCAATACAGGACAAATAAAAAAAAATAGTTTTTTCAAGGATACAAAATGTTCATTTCTAACTCTTTGTATCATAGTAATGTTTTGCATTTGCACAAAAATTTACCGCATTCGTTTGTTATGGCTCAGATAAGTTTTTTGACCACGTAATGGTACTTTAGGCAGCATGGGCAAGAGCCGTGTTCTACTGCAAACTATTATTCAAAGCTTCTCCATTCTATGCAGTTATTATGTTTATGTAAGAAGAGGACCACAGATAAGCAGTTTAGAACTTGTCTTTTTTTGTTTTAGATCAGGTAAGGTGCTTCTCATGTTGCCTTCGGTTCCGTAGAAAATCAATGTGATGTTTCCTTTTTTATAAAATCCTGAATACATCTGTGGTGTTTGTTAAATCATTAAGCTACGGTCCATACACTGCAAAGTGTTCTCCAATTCTCGATTGGACTTCGCTCAACAATCCTCTTACGTAGTTATTTGTTGTTCATCAACAAGCTGGTTTCAAAACCCAACTTTAGGACACCAGAAAATGGGCAAGAGGAAAATCATTGGCTGCTACTACCCAGTCGAGCTTAAAATACCTGCAGACAGTAGTAGGAGTTTACTTTAATAGACCCATCATGTAGCCAAGCAGATCACATGAAAAGACAAACTAAAATCATACCATTATGTGAAAGGAGGAAAAGGTCAGCAGGCTTAGTGGCAAACGCCAGGTGCGCAGGAACAGAGAAAGGAAGTTCATTTAAATGCAAGCATTGTTTAAATGCAGCTTTGATTGAAATTTTTATCTGTGGTGACTGTGAATTGGTTTTGTAATGAAAAGAAAAGCCGTATAAAAGCCTTTCATAAAATAAAAAAAACACTTAATGATAAAATATTCATTAGTACACAAACAGGCATAATTGCCAGGTTAAGCTGAATTTGAATGCTTGGAGTGGTGTAAAATGAAGAGCCATTTAGGAGCCTGAGAGCACTAAGCCAAAAGAGCTGAAACATCACAACTCTCAACACTGTGCTTTACCATGTTAAATCTTTTTCCTTCACTCGATTTTCTTTTAATAAATCAGGATACAGCACTCTGTAAACAGCAGCATCCGCATGAATTCATCTTTTGTTTAGTTATCTCTGGACAATTGTCAGGTCAACAGCCTTCTTTTTGAGAAAGTGCAGGCATTTCATGACAAAAAAAACAACCTTTTCTGTATTATTATTATTTTTTTCAATGGCATTGCATACTATTCATATTTTCTGAGAAACATATTTTTTTTAATTTTGGTGTAAGAAAGAATCATCACAAATAACAACAAAATTGAAAAATACAATTTATTGTATGATAACTCTATAGGATTTTCATTTGTTCCTATTAAAGATCTAAAATCTATTCACTTTTTAATTAGATTGAGCGCACTGAAATGTGAACAGTTTCCACACAGATGTCTTAAAATTGTAAATATTTTATTTTTCCATGAGCACACTTTTGTGTGGTGTGGTTTTGTTGAGCTGCTCCCATGTTTGCCCTCCCTTGGTGCTGGTATCTTTGCATTTTCCAAATCTCGTCTGCCTCCTGCTCAACCTCATAAGCCCCTTGGCTCAGTCAGAAATGCAGCCAAGCTGAGAGTTGTGATATCTCCCAGCAAAAAAAATAAATAAATGGCCGCCTCGTAAAACATGTACATTGCATCAACTTCACGTTAGCACATAACTTCAGACAAGATCTCCTCCCCAACAAATGCTGCAGCATGCATGGTGTATTTGTCCCCTTGATTAAGTAACATTTCCCTACATTTGCATGTATACAAGAATGTGGTTGTGCATCAAACTTGTTGAGCAGGTTTTGCTATAAATTATTGAGAAGGAAACGGGACATAAATTCAGCTTTTAATTAGTTTGTGTGCATGCCTTATCTATTCTGTCTTCGCTTACATTTAGCTCTGTCCTCATGCCTCCAGCTGTGATATGTGCATAGACATCATTGCCTTGTTGCCACTTTATATTCCGTTTGGCTCTCTGCCCTCGTCATGTCTGCACATTTAATTTGATTGTAGCTGTAATCTGCAAGCTAGTTAATTGACTTTGCCTGGCATTGTTCCTCCGTTACCTTGATGGAGAGGGATAGGTTGATAAGTTGCAATGTCGTATCCTCTCAGTAAAAACCTGAACTTACACTGTGTGTGGGCTCTGGTCACAAGAGAGTGTTCTTGCACTGCTATAAAACTATTGCAATGTCATTGAAGAAGCTGGTGGTGACCAGACTTTCTCTTTCATAAGTCAATTTTGTGACAGTAAACAGGGAAGTCTTCAGTGCCCCTCCCCCCTAAATTGTTGCTCTCACACACCAATTTGCTATGTTAAATTATCACATGTCAAATCCTTCACTCAGAATTACTTTCAAACGGCTCATTGGCACTGACAAGCATATTTTATTCCATTTTCTGAATACTGTTCTGATCTTGTGGGTAATTTACCTCTTAAAAAAATCAGTAAATGTCACACTTTCTGATGTTCTGGCGTCCTTTCAATTATTCTCTACATCAGCATTGTACCAGTCTCCTGGGAATTTTAGATGCATCCCTTCTCACACATATCTGAATCAAATAGCTGAACTCTCTCACCAGCAGGAATCTCTCTAGAGGCCTGGTAACAAACTATTAATTTGATTCAGGTGTTTAGGATTCATTTAAAAGTTGCAGGATGCTAGCTCTTGTTGACTGGACAAATGCACCACAGCACTACACTTTCAGTTAATTCTATCCCCTTCAGTTAGGAGATATGCCATATCAAAGAAAAAGAAATAGACTCAACATATTATGAAAAGACTGAATAACACTATCCTTTCAAGCATTAGCTTTTTTAAATAAGTGTAGAATAAAAGTGTGACTTGTGTATATGTCTGTGTGTATGCACATGTGAATGGGTGCCATTACTTTTTTATGAATGAAATTTTCCGTCAAGGGAGTGAAATGAATTTACTTGAACGGTTTTGGGAAACGGAGGGAAGGGTTGAGATTTTCAGTTTGCATTTAAGGTACAAAATGGTTCAGCAAATTTCCGAAGTAAAGCACAGCATTAGAGGCTGAATACAGGCATATACCCAGATTTTTATTTTTTTCGTTTAAATGCCCAATGAATTCATGAAATAAGCTGAGAACAGGAACCACAGTGCCTAGAGAAAAGTCATACATGTCAGCAACACCAGTGAAGTATTAAAAAGGTTTACTGACATCCAAATATCATTTTTCTTTGAAGTACCTGTTGTGAACCCCATACAGTGTGCAACACATTTACTTCAGTTTATATTTTAAGGCAGTTTATATCAAATAATATGTGGACTGTATAAAAAAAACAGAGAAGGTACAATTTGTCAAATCAATCAAATCAAATCAAAAATACTTTATTTATCCTAAGGATGAAATTAAATGTTGTTAGAGTATCTCATTTAACTGAGGAATTGTTGTAGATGGTGATGGCTGTGGGCAGGAAAGATCTTATGCAGCGTTTTGTTTTGCAACTAACCTGAAGAAGCCCTTGACTCAAGAGACTCTGCTTTCCGGTAACAGTCTCATGAACAGGATGTTCAGGGTTGTGTAGAATTTTCTTGGTTTAATGTAAATCAGATCCAGCCTCCAATACCAGGTTGTTGAGTATTTTTAGGTCCCCTGCTCTAATGCTGCCGCCCCAAAAGATGAAGGCAGAGGAGATGACATGCTCAAAAACAGACTTATAGAAAATCTACAACATCTTGCTGCAAACTTTGAAGGATTTTAGCATCCACAGGAAGTAAGGTAGGCTCTGTCCCTTCTTGTAGACGGTTCCACTGTTGCGCCTCCAGTCCAGTCTGTTGTCCAGATGAACACAGATGCATTTGCATTCTTCAATCATCTCTACTTCTTCTCCCATGATGGAAATAGGGGTTGATCTGACCCTGTTTCTCCTGAAATCTACAATCACCTTTTTTGTTAGTTCACATTCAAGATCAGATAATTGTTCTCATGCCATGCCAAAAAGCATTCCACCAGCTCTCGGAACTCCATGGCACGGGGGCCTGGTATGTGCTGGTTTGCTTACACAAGTGGGCCAATAAGAGTCTTTCTAGGACCTTCATGGTGTGGGATATAAAGGCAACTGGTCATCCCACATTGATGTCTGAGTTGTTTTTTGGGGGGGTTTTTTGAGTACTGGAACCAGACAAGATGTCTTCAACAACAGTGGAACCTTCTCTTGGGTCAGGCTAAGGTTGAAGAGGTGTTGCAGAATCCCACAGATCTGCTCTGCACAGGCCTTCAGGACTCTGAGAATGACACCATCTGGACCTGCATCTTTGTTACGGTTCAATCTGTCCAGCTGCTTCTTCACCTGACTTGTAAACACAGAAATGTGGGAGGAGGAAGGGGCAGCAGCATCTCTTGATTTGGCTGAAGAAAGAATTGTGGAAACAGAAGAGTCCATGACTGAGATATAGGATAACACATCTGAGGTCTGACTGGGAAGCTGTGGGTCGAAGGAGGGTGGGATGTCTGGTTGGCTGGGTGGAGTAGGAGATGATGGTGAGCTTGTTCTTTAATGGAACCTGTGGAAGGATGTCTTCAGCTCATTTGCAATGTCCACACTTTCATCAATCAGATACTCTTTCGGCTTGAAGCCTGTGATCTTCTTCATTACTGACCACACATCTCTGATATTGTTCCTCTCCAGTTTATTCTCCAGCTTCTTCCTATACAGCTCCTGGCTCTCTCTGATCTTAACTTTGAGCTGTCTCTGTATAATTCTCAATAACTCTCTGTTGCGCTCCTTAAAGGCTCTCCTCTTCATGTTTAACAGTTCCTTCAGGTTACTGGTGATCCAGGGTTTGTATTTAGGGAAGTTTCGCACTGTCCTTGTGGGGATGATGTTGTTCACACAAACATTTATATAGTCAGTCACACACTCAATCATGGCATTAACTGATCTCCAAATGGTTTGCAAAGAGAAATTCAATCAGTAGCATCAAAACAACCCTGTAGGGATTCTTCAGCTTCCTGTGACTACTTTCTCACAGTCACTTTATTAACAAGTAGTCTCTGGACAAGGGGTCCATATTCTGGGCAGACAAAAAAACAAGGTTGTGATCTGATTTCCTGAGATTTCCATTGGTTCAGAATGGTATGAATTCATGACATTTGTGTAAAACAAATCCAATGTCTCGTTTTGTCTGGTTGAGCAACTGACAAACTGTTGAAATGTTGGCATTGTAGCAGAGAGTGAGGTGTGATTAAAATCACCACATATTGCAACAAAATAATTTAGGTGCTGTGTCTGTATCTTAGCAACAGAGGAACTGATAACATTACATGCATTGTCGGTAATGGCTGATGGTGGAATGCAAACAGCTACCAAAAAAACACTGGTCGGCTCTTTTGGTAAATAATATGGATGCAAACTTACTGCCAGCGGTTCAATGTCTGGACTGCAGAAACTACACTTCACAGTAACATGTCCTGGGTGACATCATCTGTCATTGACAAGCACTGCCAATCTCCTCCTTTCCTTTTCCTGCTACTCTTTAAATCCTGATCTGCTCTTATAGTCAAGAACCCCGCCAGAGACGTTGGTGTAGGGGATATGATCTTGGAGCCATGTTTCAGAAAAACACATAATACTGCATTACCGATACTCTTGCTGAGTCCTTGTCAGGGATTGAAGTCCATCAGACTTGTTAGCTAATTCATCTTACATTGCCCATGTTGATGCATGGCAGAGAGGATTTGAAATTTCTCCTTCTCCTTCTTCCTCTCCTCTTTCGTCCTGCTACATATCCACGACACCTCCGTTTTAACTCCTTTGGGATTTCTGGCTTCATTTGTTGAATTATTTTTGCTTTTCTAATGTTAATCAGCTGTTCCCTGTTGTAAACCACCCATTTGCTATGATTGAGCATTATAACATAAGAGAAAAAATTTCTAAAAGTACTGGAAAAAGTCAATTCAGCTGTACAGCATCCAAAACAACAGTAAATATTTGTCCAAAAAAAGCTGCTTTTCCAAGAAAAACAAGATTCAAATTTTGAAAAAAAACAAGAGATTGCAATGAAAGTTGAGGAGCTACTCCAACATGCTGCCACTTTGAGCAGCGCAATTGTAGAATATGAGAATGTGAGCTCATGCAGAATTAAGTACATTTTAATTTAATTTCATTACTACAACAGTATATTCAGCAGCATGCAGTCAAGATAAATCTTACTACTATTATATTTCAAGTATTATAATTGTCTTATTTGGAAAAAATTGGTTTACCATATGTATGAATTCTTGTTAAAACTGTTGGCAAACCATGACCTTGAATGAATTAGTCTTACAGGTCCCTGAGTACTCATATGTGATTGGTTGGCTACGGTTACAAAAAATTATAACAAATTTATTCTACTTGAAGCAACAAAGTTAATATAGCACAGTGTTTGCTATTAATACAAACACTCGTTATATGGCTGAATACTTTTTGAATTTGATGAAACAAAGTCTGGGAGTGTTAGTTGGATGGTTGGTTAATATGTTTCAACTTATTCTTAAAGCAGCAATTTTGTTTGGCATGGTTTAAACATTTAAGCAAAAGTGGTTTCTGGTAATTTAATTGGTTTGTAAGGTAATACTGACTGAGACAGTGAACTGGAATCAGTGGCACCTTAGGGGGCTTAGTTATGACATGTAAAACTACTCTACCCAATTTAGTTCAATGAACAAAAATGAGCCAACAGTGTTTGGACATTGTCACCTAACTTCTACTGCTTGACACTGAGATGTAGTAATACGTATGAATAAAATATAAACCATGTAACAGAAAGGAAGTAAATTAGGGTAGCTTGCCAAACCTTGACTGTTGAATTCAAGCTACTGAAGGTAGTTTAAAGTAATTAGGAAAGAAAGAAAGGACAAACTACCCTGCTGGGCCCTGATGACTCATGTTCCAATTATTGTGTTATAGTACATGGATGACTGTTTTTACTACAGGGGAAACATACAGGAATTTCGTGGCAAAGACAAATAGCTAGTAAAACTAGATAAGAAAAGAAAGGAGCTTTACATTGGGTAATTAATACCAATAGATAGTGAGTAGCTAATCCAATAAATGTCTTACTAAGTATTAGGATTGTATGTTCTTATTTAAAACATAAAACTACAACCAATCTACCTTTACATTTACATGTACGCATTTACCAGACGCTTTTATCCAAAGCGACTTACAAAAAGAGGGTTTAACATTGAACTACGACGCAATTTACCTGCAATATGCTTGGAGAGGATTTAACAATAATGATGACACTCATTTACAACATTTAGGTAAACACAGAAGGGCCAAGTACCATACACTGAGTGCTAATTAATATCAGGGGGGGTAATAGGTGCTTTTAGATCTTTCAGGACAATAGATACTCTTGGAAGAGCCAGGTCTTCAAGGATTTCTTGATGGTGGAATGAGAATCTGATGCTCTGATAGTGCACGTAAGGTTATTGCACCAGCGAGGAACCGCAAATGAGAAGAGTTTAGATTGACCTGCACAGGGCTTTGGTTGTGTTAGTTGGTGCTCCTTGGAGGAACGGAGCGGGCGGGGAGTGACGTAAGGCTTTAAGAGGGTGTTGAGGTAGATGGGTGCTGATCCATCAAACACCCTGTATGCCAGCATTAGTGTTTTGAATTTGATGCGTGCAGCTAAGGGAAGCCAATGGAGTTCAGTGAAAAGGGGTGTGACATGCGATTGCTTTGGCAGGTTGAAAACCAGGCGAGCTGCAGCATTCTGGATCATCTGTAGCGGTCTCACAGCACAGGCTGGAAGACTTGTTAGGACGGCGTTGCAGTAGTCGAGGTGGGAAATGACCAAGGTATGAACTAGGAGCTGTGTCACATGTTGAGTTAGATATGGCCTAATCTCCCTAATGTGGAGAGATAAGCGACACCATCGAGCGACAGAGGCAACCTGATCCGCAAAGGTCAGCTGATCATCGATCATGATGGCCAGGTTTCTTACAACCCTGGTGGGTGCCACAGATAGGGAGTCTAACCTGATGCTGATGTTGTGGTGAATACTTTCCTTGGCTGGGATAACAAGCAGTTTGGTTTTGGAGAGGTTCAGTTGGAGGTGGTGATCTTTCATCCATGAAGATATGTCAGCAAGACAGGCTGATATTTGTGTCGGTACAGAGAGGTCGTCTGGAGGAAAGGACAGATATAGCTGGGTATCATCTGCATGGCAGTGATAGGAGAAGCCATGCGAATTGATGATTGGGCCCAGCGAAGTAGTGGTCTGAGAGGTGTAGAGGAGTAACTTTAAGTGAGTTGGTCATGTAGAGTTTGCTTAAAACAAGATCAAGTACTTTGCCGGCCCTGTGAGTTGGGGGGCTGCTTACCCACTGGAGATCAAACGAGGGAGTAAGTGAGAAGAAATCCGCGGCATCTTAAGTGTCAAAGTGAATGTTCATTTCATCAAGGACAAGCAGAGGACAGTCATGCTCAGGGATGAAGGAGAGCAGGGAGTCTAAATCTTCTAGGAAGTAACCCAATGGACCCGGAGGACGATATACAACAACCACATACATTTTAACAGGTGCTGTCGTCAGGGCGGCTTGGTATTCAAAGGAGTTGTACGAGGCTCCTGAGCTGAAATGGGTAAGTTTCCATTTGTTGGATATCAGTAGCCCTGTACCACCTCCTCTTTTGCCAGGCCGTGGTGTGTGAAAGAATGTGTAGTTGGTGGAGAGTGCAGTCGGTGTGGCGCTGTTTTCTGGTTTGATCCAAGTTTCAGTGAGGGCAAGGATGTCCAGTGAGAGATGGTTTACATAGGCAGAAATGAAGTCTGCATTGTTCACAGCTGACTGACAGTTCCATAGACCTACAGAGAATTTATTGGTTTTGGATGATGATGTGTGGTTTAGTGAGCGTAGATTTCTGAGTTTACGTTTCTGTTTGTGAAAGTAGAATCTTCTGCGGGTGCCAGAAATAACAGAGATAGGGTGGTGATACGTCGCAAAGTAGTGAAGGTAGACCCCGTTCCGTGTCTTTGTTCGCTTCGGTAGACACGCACGTCTTTACCCATACGCTATATGCACCAAACTTTATTGTGCTAAATGATGTAATAATAATATGCACACATATAATAGAATATTTTAACTTATTTGTTCATAAACTGAGGCTTACATTACCTTTTAAAAAATTAAAGGAGATTGTGTTCGTCAGAGGGCCCGGTAGAACCGGGCTCAACCTCACCTCTGCCCGATTGCCCCAATGCAGCTTTGGCAACACTGTACTAACACTGTAGTAACTTGGCATCACCACATGTGAATGTGTGCATGAATTGGTGAATATCTGAATGCAATTTAAAGTGCTATTGTGTTTTACTCCTTGATATAGTGCTATACAAGTACAGGCTATTTGCGGTTTACCAATATATATTGACTTACTGACAGCTATGCCACTGTCTATCTTACTCTCAGTATTCCTGGGATCATCCTTTATTTATTTTTTTTAATCCACCCTGCTGACTTCCTCAGACGTGCCACTGATAATTTGAAACAATCTTCTTCCATTGCGATGTTTTCTGTTTTTTAAGGTGCACACGTCCTTTATGCAGCAATGCAACAATGTGTTGCCAAACCCAGTAACTAACAATTGGTATAGCATCACCAATATAAAAATTTACAGCAACTTACTTGCCAAGTGTCTCCTTTTAGCAAATGCGCACTGACTTCAACTAAAGAACAGATGGACTGGATAAGTTTATATATTGTCTCTAATTCTTTAAATATTGTGGATGAATTCTTAATGTGGTTTGTGGACTTTGGTACTGCTTACCTTGCTTTAGTCTAAGATTTCTTTGCCTCTATCTTTAGCCTTCACTTGCTGTCGTTACTCACTAAACTTTTAGCTGGATGTTTTCACTAAAAACAAGGATCCCCTTTTTGTATTCACTAGGCTGTTATTTTTTGTACTACTATCATGTTATCAAGGGCCTGCTTACAGTGGACGTACTCCTTCACAGTTGGCTGGTTGAAGATCCAGCTTAAAATCTATTTTAAACACTCAAACCATGTCTAGCAGCAGCAATGATTCTAAATGGAAACCTATACAATAATTAAACATTCACTCTGAATTGAAAATATCCTATTATAAAATAACAAACAAATAACACTTCTTAAGATTGCTCACAGGATCCTCTTTGCTTGTGAAAACACAATGGTCACTTTTATGGATTGTGTATTTGCGTTGCAGACGGATGAATCACAGAATGTATGAAAAAACTAAGGATGACATAAAATTGTAGTGGGTTCTTTCTAATCAATACAATGCAGAGAAGTAGAATACAAAGTGATAGAAAATCTAATTTATACCTCTAAAAATTGAGATTTAAAGTTTTGCCAAAGTATAAAAATATGTACAAAAAGGAATATAATAGAATTAAAAAAAATACATAAGTATTGAAAACTATTTACACTCTTTTCAATCCACAGTGGGATACGTTTTACTGCTATTACAGTCATCTATATACTTGCATTAGATAAGCAAATTTCATGTTAAAATACTTATATAGCCTAAATCTGTCAGGAGTATGAGTAAAGTTAGATCCAATTGTGCATTTCTGAACCATATTTGTTAAAATGATACATAGTTTTATAATCCGACTGTAATATTTCCATTTAATATAAAACAGTATTTTTTAGCAGACATTCTGTACTAAATCAAGAAATAAAGTAACACAACTTAGAATTTTAAAATAATAGTATCTATAAAGAAAAATTACTCCTTTTTACATTAAATAAACAATCAAGTAAAACAATATTTGATGAATTTCTTACACATTATTTTATCCTTGCTTAAAAACTGTATTTCTTGCATTGGTTTGATGTTGGTCTCCATCCCGTATAAACTTATAGTGACTGTGGCTGATAGGGGTAATCACAATGAGAAAATTGACAGTTTCATTCAGAATTTAGGGAAGTAAACCAACAAAAAGTTGGGTATTATTTTTAAACTATTTTCACATCTATTTATGGATACATCTAATAGCTTACAAGACAACAGTAATAACCAGTTGTAACTTTTGATAGTCATCATGTTAGTTAGGATTCGGTCTATCCGTTTTTCACCTATCGTTTTAGTGTTCTGATAGAGACTGTATAGGTCACTGTATTTCATAGTGTAGGCTTGCGATGCCATATTGAGCAAAAAATATTTTGAATTCTATATTTCCCTGTAATCCCCAAGCACTGTACTCACTTCTGGCATATTGTCTTATCAAATGCTTCTGAACATGTTTATTTCTGTCAATGACAAATTGGCCAATCTGTATGTGGGCTAATGGTGATAACAGCCCAATCAATTGTGCTGGTTTACATTATGCTGTTTACATATACGAGGTTCACTATTCAAAGCAAGCAAAATCAAACTGTGTCCTACTAAGATAAACAGGAAAAAAGCCATTAGCAACATATTAACACTTCAGGGAACTGATTTGAACCAAGTTTAAATTAAAGCACCATTTAAAGTAGAACAAAGTCTAGCAAAAAAACAACAAAAAACATCAAGTTAGTGTGAAAAAAAACACTAAAAAAGAAGATAAGACCAAAGTTTGTGGTTACCTTTGAACTATTTTTTGTTAGCAGTAATAGTGACGGGTTTATTTGTTCATTATGAATGAAGTTTAACTGGACATGAGAATGCACATAAGATGAATATCAGCAAAGCAATCTGGCAAGACAGGCATTTCTGCAGCACTATTCATTTGAAGCAACTTACATGTTGCCATAGTTCCAGACAACGCACTGAGGGTCTGATGTACCCTGCAAGATAGAGAAGAGGGAGGGGAGGTGGGAGAAGATAAGCTGTTATTGCCAGTAGAAAGGAGGCGTCAGAGGGAAAAGACAGTGTAGCTTCTTGCCAAAAGGACAAAGAGTGATCCTGGATGGGCGATGGAGAGAAGCAAACAGACAATGAAAGAGAAGGATTGTGACAGACGGCAAGTACAAGACATAGAGAAAGAGTCATTCTTTAATAGGACAGAGCACCAAATAGCTGCTACTGATACTACTGCAAAGAGAGAGAGGTTGTGTGTGGCACAATGTAAGCACTGGAAGAAATACAATAGCTTGTCTCATGGAGATGAACAATAACTTTAAATTCACTTTGCAATGAATGTCTTAAGTAAATACATAGTCAAAAATTGTTCAATAAAGAAAAGATTATTGCAAGTATATAAAGAGTCTAAGATATGACTGTAAAATTCAAAAAGCACCTTAAACTGAACTAAACATGCTCTTATATCAGTTTCTTAGTACATCCACTGACCAGGTGATTCCAAAAGGCAATAGGCTGAGGTCCAAGAGAAGCATAAATCATGTGCTAATCGAAGCTGGTGGCAAAGGAAGACTCCGTATGACTCAATCAGTGAATCAATCAGGGGATCGATATGTTTAACTGACTCATCACAATCTGTTCCACCGCTTTTCTTAAGTAGTTTGCGCACTGATTTGTTAAAATGGGTCGTCTCTATCATATTCAACCAGAGGGTGAACGCATTTTTGAATATTTTTTATTATTGTCATTTGCGGCAGAAACACAAGAAAGTATGTGACTCTGAATCCTCTTTGAAATACCATGGTGAAGAGCTGCAGCCGAGTGCACACTATTAAAATCTGCACAGTGGTATAAGAGAAGGAAAATGGATTCCCATCTGTTTCATTTTTGGTGAACTTTCCCAACTCATGCATTAAGCACTTTGCCTTTGAGCTCCCCCTCATGGCAAACAATCTTATGGCAGCAATTCAACAGGACTATTTTTCCATTTAGGTATTTTGAAAAAGCATTATCCGTGATACAGCAGCGAAAGGTAGTGTATCATTTTGATGTGTATCAGAAAAGGACATCATTCAAGCATAACATCATTCCCAAAAAAGATTATTGCCTATGTATGCAGCCCCATTTACTTTTGTTCCTCCAAATAAAGTATAGTACTGCTATCATTAGGTATGCTATGAGATTTCAGAAGAAAGACATACTTGAAGGACAGTCTAAAGACGTAATTTTTTATGTCTACCACAACCTATTTAGGGGACTCAACAGGAACTAAAAAGAAGGTGCTCTGAGAAGATAAAACCCATCATGTATTTATTGATATAAAATATTTTGCCTGGTGGAAAACTAACTTTGAGTAAATACGGTGGAATTCTCTGAGAAACACTGTCAAAGGATGCAAAATAATTTCAGCAGTATATCAAACTTAAACATAGCAAAGCTATAATGCAGTAGCTAAAGGGATGGTGATCTAACATTTGACAAAAAGCACTGCTTCAGTAAAAATTATGCCAATAACAGCTAAGCTGATTCTAAGTTGTTATTTACATATTTTGTCTTAAATAATAAAAAGGCAATACATTGGCTTTCATCAGTTTTAATTGTTGCACTGAGGTCAAAATCTTTAGATGCTAGATGAAAATTTCAAGTGGCAATGGTGAATGTTCCTCA
Source organism: Orestias chungarensis (assembly GCA_032876305.1). NCBI lineage: Eukaryota > Metazoa > Chordata > Actinopteri > Cyprinodontiformes > Cyprinodontidae > Orestias > Orestias chungarensis. The sequence continues at coordinate 2,763,981 of JAVLVB010001216.1, read as the reverse complement.
ACAACGCAAGCCAACAATATGACACATGGCTGCTACAGTTTGTTTAAATCAGATATTATTAGTTGCAATAATAGAAAAGACTAAGATGCTTGTACATTGTTGTTTTCTTTACATTGCAGATCGGCAAAAAATGTTTAACTTGTTTTATTTTTCAAATAGCTGACATAAACATTTCTTCTGGATACCACTGAATGTAGCAGCTCAATGAATAGCTAAAATAAAAGGATTTTAATAGAGACTTTCCACCAACCTCACCTTAGCTTGAGCTAAGTTGGAAATAACAAGGTACAACCTAACTAGATACCAGAAAAACAGATTACAAAAAAATACTTCACTTTCATCTATCAAAGAAAATCCCAATGAAATACAGGTTAAAATATCTGAATACTTTTGTAAAGTACTGCATGCATTAAAAAAATATTATGTATACTATAAAAATTCTAAAAGGAAGACAAGCTTCTATTAGTTAAAAATGAATAAATAAATTAATGAAAATGACTAAGTAAAAAGAAGCAACTCACTATAACTATGATGATTTATTCTGAGTAAGACAAGGTCATTTGTCCTTCAACGAGCAGTTTAGCAGTTTTCTACCACAAATCTGTTCATTCATGACTGGACTTGCTAGAGCGGGATGATGTAAGGTCCATGTACACAGGCTCAGAGACCAGATGACGAGGATTGATGGATGAAAAGTGCTTTGTTCTGCCTTACACACAGGCAGCCGTCACCAGCGTTAGATGTCCCTCGGCATGCATTAGAGCGGCAGGCTCAGTTATCATACAGCTATCAATCATACGCCGTCATGTTTGCTACAGCACAACTGACGTTTTTGTATTTACACAATTTATGGCTTCTTTTTAATGCTTCTACTTCTTATAACCGCATAATCTTGATCAAATGAGGTCTGTTACAAAAAGCACAGCGTGGCTCCAAGGCGATAATGGCATCTTCCTTTGAAGTCTACTCTTACTCTTGAAGGCGACTGCCACTTCTTAAGGTGCTCAGAAACATGTGGTGATGAATATCGGCTATCGATATGGTAAACTAATCAGATGAATTAATCTATATTGCAACGGAAAAGGGGAACACATGGGTACAGGGTAGATTCTTAAAAGCCCCCACTTCATTTGAAAGATTTTTGAAGCCAAAAATGAAATGCGGGTAAACAGGCAAATGATGTGTCATGGATCAAAGTCACCTTATTCATGATGTGAATTTAAAGAAAGACTAATGTCAGTAAGCATGAACCAGGATTACCTTTTATACCTAAAAAAGCATTTGTGTAAGATGATAAAGCAGGTGGACTGTGGCACTTGGCATATGATGAACTGGTCTGCTTCAGGGACGTGAGGATTTTGGGCCTCCTGCAACCTCCTCGACATTAAAGACACACAGAAATTAGGGCGATGGGGATAAAGACAGGGAGTGTGACAGGAGCAGATGGCCTCTCAGTAAAAACATAACCCTGGACACTCGCCTTGGAGAGTAAGGCACAGGCCAGTTGTAACTTTACCGAAGCTAAAGCAGCTGGATGTTTTTTAGAATGTGTAATGTAAGACTCATAATATATTCTAATATTTGAAGTGCACCTGCCTGATTGTAATTTGTAAAGAGAAATTAAATATTTATCATCAAAACCAATGGGGAAAAAAATCCTGGTTCCACTCAAAAGTGCACACACAACAATCAAACTACCAATGTTAAACATACAGACATTGCTCATAATCATAATAAACAAAACCTATGAAACATGAACTTATGAAACAAACAACACATCTTTGTACATAATGCTAACTGTTATTTTATTTTATTTTTTATAATTTACTAATCTACTGTTATTGATTTTTTTAGTGTGTTTGATTTTTTTTTTTTCTGCAGATCATTCCGTGAAACATAGCATAATGGGGTGTAAACCCTTCGTCATGAAATATTGATTTAAGGATTTAGCCTTTAATTTGTATGTTTGTATGTCCCTCACATCAACTTTGTTATTGATTTGGATTTTGCTCACAATATCTGGCAAGTTAGACAGAGAAAAAACTGCTTAGTGTCACACATGTATTAAGAAAGTAATATGTAGTAAGTAATATGATAAATATATATATTGTAACGACGCCACAACGTGTCCCGTTGAGCAAAATGGGCTTTATTCCTAAAAATGAGGTGCTATGTTCGGGAGCTGCTTATAGACAGACCGTCTCTTTCACAACCTGGAATTTGCACTCTTTATTTTACATAAATTAGTCCTGTGTTAAATAAGCTTAAACTAAAAAAGTTATTACCCATTGATCTATACTTGTAACACTTCTCATTCCCTAAAAGACCAATTTGTTTCCACTGTGAGCTTGTTAAAAAATATTCATTATGTTTTTTGAAAATGTAAAAATTATGGTTTGTATCTGGTAAACAAAACTAAACAGACTATCAGACCACCTTTGGTTTATGCTTTTAACGGGCTATGATTTATCTTGTTTATCTAGAAATTTTTCTTTGAATGAATGTGATCAAAAATGTTCTAAATCTTCAGGGGAAGCTAATCATAAGGTAAACATCAGACCTCATTCCAATGTTTACTTAGGGGAGAAAGGCATCAATGCTTGCATAAAATAAATATTACTTCTCAATCTTAACAGCTGGGCAGCCTTGAAAAAATAAATATGAGTGTGAGTGTGACTGGTGTGGTGGTGGTTGGACAGGGCTGGGGAGATAATTTCTCTGAAAGAACCAAGATTTGTTGAGTGCTGCAATGGAACAATCATGGTCAGATGAAGTTGCATCGTTAAAACCACAAAACTCGGAAAGTAGCTTTATTAGAATTGCTTTAAATGCTCAAGTGTAATTTCACCAATGTTTTGTTGAAATGTATGAAATCTTGGGGTGTAACAATACCTACATTGTCATATAAGAGACATTATGGGGTTCACGACAACAAAGAATGTGTCAGTTATATTTAAAATCTGTCTGACAATGTTCAAAAACTGTGAAGCCACAGTCCGTGGATAACGGTTACCCAGTGGTGTGTTTATCACTTATGTAGTATTTTTTTCTCTGCAATTTTGATTGCTTTATACAGTAGAAAATTGAATAGAACATTTCTTAATAACTATGTAGCTGAATATCTTCTTTAGCAACAAAAACTGATAGTTTTGAAGAAAGGTCTTTGTAATTTAGAGATACAAATTGTTGGTGCCCATTTTCAGAAGTGATGGAGACTAGGTTAGGAAAAACCTGAACTATACCTTCACAGCGTGGCACAAGCATTCAAGAAAAACAACTATCTATGAACCTAAGAATGATTTAGTATACCAAGTTAACTGATGAGCATTTCGTAGACTATAGGAAGAAACGAGTACCTGGAGAGAACCCATGCATGCAAGGCCCACATCGGTAATTGAACTCAGGACCAAATCAACAGTGATAATTATTGTTTACCCCTATTGATGCAAAGTGTCTAAAAAAAAGTGTGCCCAAGGGAATGTGTGTTGTGGCAAAAAAACAACAACAACGTTGCAACAAAATGGTTCAATAATGTGTATAATAGATATTAATTAGCCTTAATCAAGTGCTCCAAGATTTCTGCTTGGATGAATCTCTTTTTGACTTTGAGAAATAACATCCTAAAACTCTAAAGAACTCTTTAGAGAAGGATAATACTGATTTCACAACTGGGTATAAGTTCAGCAGCATCTGCGGTGCCAACACCGGCCGAACTCTGAGCTGCAATATGCCACAGAAGTGCTTATCCTCGGCGGGAGCCTCTGGTTTTCAGAATAGTGCAGTGTGCAAAAATAAGCATTAAGACATTCTGCTCTGGACAGGGAGCAACCAGTCTACAGTACCCTTTCTTTGCATAATTTATTTTTGTTTTTTGCTTTTAAAGATGGTTAATGCAGAGATATAGAAATATTATGGCATGTAGAAGTTGAGTGCTTTAAATTACTGTTAGCTGTAGGGAAGTAACGGATAGAGATGAAAAGTTGTCATTTTTACAAAATTTCCTTTTTGGTTTTTATATTGTTGCAGAGATACATGAACCAATAAGGTAATGGGATTAAAGAGCATGATTAACACAACACATAGAACACAACACATAGCTCCTAAAATCTGGAACAGTCTTCCTGAAGAGGTGAGACGGGTTTCAACTCAGCTGTTGTTTAAATCCAGGCTGAAAACAGCCTTATTTAACTGTGCATATAGCAAATGAGATTATTATTACTATTATTATTATTATTTAATTTTAATTTTATTTCTTTTAAATTTCAAGCTGATTTTATTTTTTCATTTTCTGATCTTTTTTACTATGTAAAGCACTTTGAATTGTCTTGTACACGAAAATGTGCTATACAAATAAACTTGCCTTGCCTTGCCTTGCCTAGAAGATCCTCTAATGAAAAAAGCCTAATATCAAGGATCAAAAAGATGCCTGTCATTATACTCATACAGAGTGATTGCCAAACATATAATGTAAACTAACAAGGCACCCACAGAATATCATCCATCACAGTTAGAAGCGGTCTGCATTTAATCATGTTATTTAGGGAGCTCTACAGTCGTTTATATCACACAACACTTATATTCTCTCAGAACTCAAGCAACACGGGTTAGCAGGGACAAGTTTCCATTAAAGCCTTGCATTCATTTTAATGTCTAAGAGACGCTTAGTCTACAGTACAAAGCAAAAAATCAAAATAAACATCCTCGTATTAGAAACTGCTCGATGTGGATTTGTCATGGATTAGGACATAAATAACAAAAATGTATACATTTTGTGGTTAGTTTGGTTGAAAAAGAATATCCCCACTTCTCACTAACTTAAGTATTCTGTACATATGCCAATATGGTAGTATTTTATTTATCTTATTGTACTTACATTTAAAAACGGTGATAGCTCCACCACTACCATGGGCTCTCTTGGCTGAGGTTGGGGTCGAACTGTCACTGTCAGGATCTTGGAGTTGATCACTGCCGGAGGGCTAGAAATACAAAAAAAAATTAAAAATAAATAAATAAATAAATAAATAAATACACACACACACACACACACACACACACACACACACACACACACACACACACACACACACACACA
>JAVLVB010001216.1:2742605-2758789 GCA_032876305.1 Orestias chungarensis | reverse complement strand
AGTAATTAGGAGAGAGCTTTCATAAAAGCAAAATGCTGCCCCAATTTAAATTCAACTGAGCTAAAGACAGAGAAGAGTCTCCAAAGATCCAACTTTTCCACAACCAAGAGGGCTGACCTGAATAAAAACCTGCCTCTTACCATCAGAAATATATTAACAGAAGGCCATGATCTCTCTCTATTGCCAGTAAGGTGTATGTGCTGTGTTGGACTTTATAGTGCTTTTAGTTTATCCCAAAAAACACATTTTGATAAAACAAACTTAACCAAGCATGTATCATTTGCAATGAGTACGTTTTGTTTTCTTAGGAAATTGTGGATTGTTTATTCTAAGCGGTTGATAAAATGAAATATAGCATTTCATAAGAACAATAATTGATTAAATTCCTGCAAACATCAGCACACATTAAAGCTTAACAAATAATAAAACTAGTCCAGCTAAAAACAAAACCTTTTTTTTTAAGTCCATTAAATGATTGCTGATTGCATTACCTGAGATGTTTTCTGGGTACAACCATCAATATCTACAATAAATCTTTAAGAAAGCTCCCATTAATAAAGTATTCTTGAATTTCAATTTAATTTGAATCTTAATAGCATCACCAGTTCTGCTTCAGAATCTCTTATGACTGTACACATTGCACCAAAGTCCCAAATATGCCGGCTCTAAGACAGCATGCAGCTGTTCCCATAGATAACACACAAGAACTGCATGCATTTTGACCCCCAGAAATATCTTTACATGGACCCACTGAAAAGAGTATGGATGGAACAGCAGCAGAACTAAAGTGTTTTTAAGGGAAAAAGATAACTTCAAACTGAGTGAACAACCTCAGTTTCAAATTATCAAATAGCAGAAATAAAGAAAGATTAATCTTAGTAATAACAACATTTCTCACCTTGGTCCTGGTAAGATGATGCCAAGGGTCCTATACAAAATGGCTCCAATGACGTAGTACATTGTTGTTTCAGATTCTGCTTCGGGCTCTGAAAAAAAAAAAAAGACAAAAACTGTTATGTGAAACAAAGATGTCACAGGAGTAGATGTCTTGCAAACTAAATGTTGGACTTCCACTTCCTACTTCCACATGTTAATGTGCACCTGGGCAAGTCATATCACCCCAGATTGTCTACCAGTTTGCGTATGATTGTATATCAGTGTAATTGATAGAAAGTGCAGCTGGTTTAAGCACTTTGAGTGGTCTATAGATTCAGTCTATTTCACATATTAATGGAATATATATTTTATTATAAATTTCAGTGTTGTGTGAGGTAGGTGGATGACTGTTAGGAATTAAATTTGACATATTATTGTAATAAACTATATAAAAAAAAAACCTTCCCTCTCAAAGTGCTGCTCACAAACTCTCTGTTGGATACTTCACTACAAGAAAGGTCAGTAAACTGCTCTGCCTGCCTAAAGGATATGACAGTTACACATTCGCTCTAATTATACCTTCAAGCTGAAAAAGTAGATCAGGTGCTCTGGCTGATTTTTCTTTTTTTTTTTTTTCGTTTGTGGATTGTGTCAATTCGTTTGCAACTGCCAGCCAGCAGCTTAACTGCTGCACGCTTTGACCCGCTGTGATACAGAAGCCTCATTAGGGAAATAAAGTTCACCAGAAAAAACGACTAAACTTTTTAAAAAGTACAGTGCAAAGAGAGATGTAAGTCATTAAAGTGAGTGGCCTTGCCTCAATATATTCGTAGTTTAAAACAATGTCTTCTCAGAAACAGTTGTCTCTTTTTTGCATCTACCAGCCCACAATTGAACCAACAATTGAAGTTGGTTTATCATATCGTATTCTGTTATATCCCATTACAAGATTCTAGTCTTGATCTGTACCCAAAAAGAGTTAAAATGAAACAAAATGTTGATCTGTTTAGTTCACTGGTGTAAAAGGATGGGAGAAAACAAATACAGCCGTTCATTATGAGAGAACCCTCTGTTGCCCTTTTAGGATGTGAAACGTTGCGGAAGCATCAGGAACAAGGGGTGAGGAGGAAACAGGAAACAGAGGGAAGCTGATGGAATCAGACATTCTGGGTGACTCATCTAAAATCTGTCTGCCTGCTGCCTAAGAGGTAATGCTCTGGGAGAGAGATAGGAGTGCAAGGCAGCCGAGAAAAAAAGGAGAGACAAAGAAAAATCTGAACAGGGGGAAGAAGAAAAAGCAATTGTGAGACTGTGAGGGGGCAAAAAATCTAGATCAAAGTCGGGATAAGGAAGTCTGAGAGTTTGATGGAACCTAATTGGCCTGGGTTTCTGGAGGCATGCAAATGAGAAAGTCAGTGCATTAAAGTGAAAAAAGGTAAATCAGTGTGTGTGGGGGTAGCAACTCCTGGGCTCAACAATGATTAATGCCACAAAAGCACTCAATCATGAAACCCAAATTCCCAGGAAGAGAGTTTTTCGTCACTCCCTTGCACTTGCTTCATGTCGAAATGATTGGTTGTCAGCCATAATCCAGCAAAATGGCAAACCACCGGTCACCATCTGTGAACTTCAAAATGCCATTTACCAGGAAAATGTATACTCAGAGCCAGATTTTACTGTTGCTATCAGTGGTTAAAAGCTATTATCATGCATGTTTGATTTTTTTTCTATTCTTTCCTCAGGGTAAAAAGTAAACTGAAATAAATAAAAAATCGGTGGTGTTATATTTGCATTACATTGAAGATGTATGTCGGATCCAGATGTCTGTGTTGAAAGGCACTATTGTTTGGAAAAATAAATCACTATTTTTTATTCATGAGACATGTCTCTGGTATGCCTGCCATTTTGCAGACTATCACACAGTTTATGTAGTGTAGTTAAATCCCGAAATTTAGATTGTATAATGATACATTATTCGCCCTTTTTTTTGTCAGTGCTACATGTCAACACAATGCTTCCTTGTGTGACAATCTGGAAAATCAAAATATTAGGAAGATAAATGTGGACCTACACAAACTCAGTTCCACTTGAGAACTGACTTCTAGTTTTTTAAACACAACACGAGTGCCTATTTCACGAATCTGGGTTCTGCTGTTTGTTATTGTTGTTTTGTTTTTATTTTCGCATCTGTATGAAGGATCAGGTCGCCATCAGAGGATATCATGGTAATCTGAAGCTGCAGGTTCTCCACCGGAGTCCAGCAAGTGTGCTCCGCCAAACCTGTTGTTCATCATTCTATCCGTAAGAAGATAACCTACATTTCCTGAGTGTTAACCTTTGTGGTAACCCAAGACCTCCCTGTCTTCTCGGGCTATTAGTTGTGTGTATATTCCAGAGTGCCTATTATTTTTGCCTGTGTCCTCCTTTAAAGTAAACTCTCTGCAGACCTGGTCTGAACTTTACCTTCTATTCTATTGCATCCATGCTCATTTTAGTTACAAATATCCTCCAGCGAGCCTACATGTCTGCCCTCCGAAGCTCATTCAGCTCGAATACTCCGGTGTCTTCTCCTGGAGCTTCACCTCTAGCTCTCAGTATTCTCCTCAGTCATTCAGTTTCTAACCTCTATCTAACCTCCTACTCAATCCACCACCACAGATTCCACTCACTCCTCCCTGGCATTCTTCATTCACACTTATCAACCAGCTGCCTCCATCTCCTTACAGTGTCCTCCCTGCTTACTAGTCTCAAGTTTTCCTGGACAGGTATTCATTTATTCTCGACTGTTTGTTCATTTCTTCAAACCTGCGTTGGAGACTTAGAAAATAAACTGTTTTGGCGTAATTATAAGCCTAAAACTCATGCCTTTTGAAGACCCTGGCAACAACTTGTACAAGATTCATAATTGTTTTTCATCCGTAGTAAAATAAGTTCAAAGAGATCTACAATGTCAACCACATTTTAAAACTCAAGATATTTTTTCAACCTCTAATAATTAGCTGGTGGCTTTGGGATACCTGTTCAATACTTTCTACAAACGTCACCAAATGGATACTAATTTAGTAGTTCAAATAATTTACAATTTCAAATATTAATTAGCTGAATTAATTGGAAACCATGAATGGAATGGTATGGATTTGAAGCTACTTTATTCAACCGACATCCCAAAATGAGCCATTGTACATAAGTGCCTGCTCCCCTGCTCGTCAGGGCCACATAAATAGAACTGTAAAGATGTGCATAGTCATGATTTAAATCAAATCAGTGTTTTTATCTGTGTAATTCCAATTTGCACCAATATGAAAAGATAGTAAATAATGTTTAATTTACTCATTGAATGTAGAGACAGCTATTTATTAATATTTTAACAACTTCAATGTGTAGTTTTATCCCTTTGAGTTTGACACCTGTGTTGTAAACTGACAGTGTAGTAGGATATTAATCTACAGGTGTTGTTCATTGACACTACAATAAATGTGTAAACATGGGGTAATGTAAATGAAGAGCTATTGTTATCTCCTCCAGGCTTTTTACCTGGTTCGGTGACATGTTTCTCAAACTTTGAGGTTATTTGTTCTCAATGAACTTATTCAAAAAATCTCAATATCCAAATGTCCACATCTTTTTTAGTCTTGATTCTGGTTTCCTTGTGGCTAGTCACATATGTGCAGCTAGTGGAGGCTTAAAAAATGTGATGTTGGACTATTATTTGTTTTTTGCAACAGATACCACTAAACACATGGCGGATCAAAACATTGTTGAGACAAAAACCAATATAAGCTGTATGAAAAGTAAAAAATTAGATGCCTCTTTAAAAATCTACATTGTCATTGGGACTGCATTTCCCACATTTGTTTCCATATAGCATTTTAATGCAGTAATAGTAGTAAAAGGGAATGACCTGTAGTACTTTGTTTCATTCAAACTCAATCCGGTGTGTTAAGTGACTTGTAAAATTCCTGGTTATTTGTAAAGTTATAAAAAGCCAAGAGGAAACTAATTTTGATTTAATGTTTGCTTCCCCATGGTCTAATAACATGTGACTCATGCAGAGATAAAAGCCACATTATTGACAACAATGACATATGGATCCTTTAATGCACAAAAATGAGTTTTATTTTCTTAAAGAGAGTAATAAGGTATTAACTAGGAAGGGAAGCAAACAGATTTTCGAGATATCCTTTAAAGAACTTGCTATCTGTTATTTGTTACATTGTGGTTCAAGAGGTTTATTAAATATTAGCATTAGGTACACCGCATCCAGCTTTTGAAATATATATTTGTTTTGTAATTCATGAATGATTTGCCTAAATAAGTCGTTGGATTGCTGAAAAGAAGGACTCACTTGTGTTGGTGAGAAAAAGAGAAAAATGGAAGGCTCTCGTCAGCTCAAAAATCAGTGAAGAGCAGCCTCAGCTCAGTGGAGCGCTTCATGAACCTCATCATTCGGCTACATGCATGTGCCTCGATGAATGTATGTGCTGAAACTAAGGTGCCTGTGGCGCTTTACGATCACATTTAAGCTGTCCATCTGAGATTGGCTTTAATAATGTGGTAAATGAACCAACCAAACAAAAAGCAATCAGATGAAACCATGGCTTCACAACAACAAAACATAAAAAAGGCAGAATTCCCACCAGGGGGCAAAGAGCACTAATATTGTTCTAACAGGCTACGTGCAGTTTGGATGACATTAGCCAAGTGTCTATGCTGAAAGGTAACAGCCTGTGTAGAATATGTTATGAGGATATCCCTGCATGCCTGTGATTCAGCCGGGCCCATTTTATAGCACAAAAAGTATTACATGAAGCAACTTAAGCAAACATAATTCAAAAAAAACAAAAACATTAATAGTAGCAATATAATCATAACACACAGATTATTTTTTTTATTTTTTATTTTTATTTTTTTCTTTTGCAGTTAAGAGATTTAATTAAAAAATGTAAAAAAAAAATAAAAAAAAGAAGATGATCCCAGTAGTAATGATCTGCGCCCAACTCCAAATTGCACAGGTTAGGGAATGTGATACAAGTGTAAGCATTTTCAAACTGGGGTTAAAATGCAAAACCCATTAGTCACACCTGCCATCCGACAAGGAGCAGCAGGCCTCCAGGACCCTGAAGCGAGCAGAAAAGGTTTTTGCTGACCCCTCTCACCACAGACATGTACTTTTTCTGATTCTCTGCCACAAACAGAAATATTTATTTTTCCCATTCTACTGGACTTAACAGGTCCAGGGACCCCTCAACCTACCTCCCATTACACGTTACAGTAATGTAAGGTTATTATGCATTACAGTAATGCCCTGCCAGCTCATGTGTACTGCTCAATGCACTGCTATTTCTTAGTTTAAGTTGAGTTTAAGATATGGTCACACTTATATTTACCCTTGCTTCTTTTCAAATCACACTAATTTTTATCTTTTAAATTAAATGTATATGTTGCTTGTTCTGCACCAGAACAATGTCCACCTGCTTGTATGTAAAAGTGCTTGTCAGTAAAATTCAGATTCTAACAACAGTGTCCAAAGTAAATTACAAAAATGAATCCCATGCGATGTCCCATGATGTTTTTAAAATCAAGAATGAGATGGAGGCCAGTGCAAGCTATGAGCTCTTGGCCTACAGCCTCTCTGAACTTTAATTTGAAAGGGGATGGAGTGCCAGACCGAAGGCCTGCCAGTATAATTTCCTGTGGGATGTGACCTTTGGCTTTGGTGGGAGCAGATCACATCTGACACAGAGATTTTCTTCCCGCTCTTTTACTCTTTTTCTTGTTGTCCTTATAAAATCGTATCTTTTATGCCTCCGGGTACTTTTCCTATTATTTTGTTCTAGTACTTTTATGCTTGTTTTGGTATTTGGGAAACATGCTGTATAGTTTCTGTCTTTGGCTAACCTAAACCTCAAAGGGAATAAATGTGTTTAGAAGACACTTTTGACAAACAGCATTTATCTTGCTTGTTTTTAGTCAAAGTGAACTGCCATTATTCAACATTCTGTGTCAGCAGGATGCTTTCGGGGGAATACAGCAAACTTCCATACAGATAAAAGCCATACATCATCTGGAGAAGCCCTTCTGGACCATTTAACAGCCCATCTCCTTCTTAGCTTGATCCTTTATATTCTTGAGAGTCCTTCAGTGTGCCTGGGATAGTAACATCTATAAATAGATAATTCTTACTGGGGGAGCTGTTTTGACCTTGGGTGAAGAAATTACTCACAGAAATATGCTTGATGTGTAGGAATGATATTTCAAAGTATGATAGGCATGTTGCACTCCAGATTCCCATTTCTCTAGGAGAGTGTAAAAGAGGAGAGAAGCCAGTTGAGGTGTTGAAAAAGCACCAAACCCAGAGGAGGACCCAAGACACACTGGAAGGACTAAAGCCTCTTCTCTACGGGAGCAACTTTAACTACCAAGTTAAAGTAAAACTTTCTACCCAAGTCCACCCAGCCAGATTCATCTCAAATTGAAGATCCTGAGTGTCTCTGCACAGCTCTTCCACAGAACAGCAGTGTGCAGTTATTTAAGATATCCAAAATTACCTCACTGAGAGAGCGAAGGCGGGTCTCACAAGCTCAAACTAAACAATATCTTAACCACTAAAGTGGACCGGCAGACAGGCTGTCTACTTTTGTACGGCTGCTTGGTGTAGAGGAGCAAAATTATGAGCAGCACCAGGAGTACAGGCATTTGACATTTGCAGTCAAAACTGTGATTTCGCAGCTCTGCATGTAGCTTGTCTCTTCGCAGACTGAAGAGATATTATAAGAATATATGGTGCCGCTATAGATTTTGAAATTCAGCAAAGAAATCAGAAAATCTAAATGGTTTTCATTATGTCTGAGACAGAAATGACTTTCCACAGGAAATAATCAAATATCTAGGTTAATTTGAGTCAGTAACGATAACACCCAAACGAAGAATGAGAAGTACTATCAATTTAGCTTTTAATCATAACTATCTCCATTGCTGAGTGTAATTGGAGAGTGAACCACAGTTTTTACATGCTAACGTTTCCACCTTCTTGCCCATATTCATCCCCACAACTGGGAGAACCGTAGAGCAATGGAGGCAGTTTAAACTAAGATAGAACTGAAACCAAAAGATAACGGCTTAGAGGAGACTAGGCAATAGAAATCTAATTTATATTTCCTGAGTGGCCTGGGAACACCTTGGGCTTTGCTCAGAGGAGTCAGCCCAAGTGGCTACTGGGATTGAAATATGGGCGCCTCTGCTCATGCTGCTGCCCTCCATGCATGAATTGGTTAAAACCTAATTGTCCTAAGATATAAGATGTCTTAATTACTGCACACTGGAATTTATTAGAAAGCACCTAAATGTGCATTACTCATATGGATTGGCTCTGAACATGCTACCTAACGACTACAGCTGAGTAGCAGAAACAAACTGGAAAAATGTACACTGTTTAGAGCAACTTTTATCTTTCTAGAATCTCTTACCCTCAGCAGGTTTGGTAAAGACTTTTTTCGGGATGTAAAGCTTATCCTCAGCTGTTCTGGCCCAATCCTTCATTCCTCTTCGTCCCTTCATGGGAAAGTTGATATCGCTTGAAACTGCTGACACAGGCTCTCTTTGTATAGTGATCACTAAATAAAACAAGAGACATAAAAACTTTAAAGCAATTCTGCAAAAATAAATAAACAAATAAATAAAAACTTTGCTGGAATAAAGAACTTAATCTTCTAAAGAGACGACGAAGTGAACCTAAAAGGTTACCAGGGCAATGTTAGTAGAGAGTAAAATAAATAAAAAAATAAGAGAATGTACAGGATTAGTCTGCAGATAATTATGTCATGAATAGTGATTTGAGATCCCATGGACTTACTGATGTTGTTTGTAACTGTCAGGAAACTCTGAAAAGGCTTCTGTGCTTCTCCAATCAAATGAATAAAATCTTCTAATATTCTCATCAGTAAAGCAGCGCCGGGAGCGACCTGAGGGTGGAAGACAAAAGTGGTGATATTTGTACCTTTCACAAAGGTACAAATCATGCTTTTAACACACTTCTTTGCAATCTTCTTTTTTGATTTGGTAAGAACCTTTAGTACCACGGTTTTCGTACCAATGTACTTGTAACTGTGCTAGTTAACCATTCTACAAACAATAGCAAGAAAGAGCCAAAACAAAAGTCTTTCAAGACTGAAGATTCTGAAGCACGCCTATTTTCTGCTGTTTGTTTATCAAATAATTTTTTACCTTGGCGTAAATATAAAGTAATTAAGCAACTATTCTGAAACATCAAGTCCTATACAACGTATTAGTTTGACTGACTTACATATGGGTGATGTAAAAAAGTATATCTATCCAAACCGATTTCTGGGAACAGTGTCAATTCTCATGAAACGTTTTTTGATAATGGTAGCTGTAAGAGATCATTGCATTTCTGCATAGCTTACACAGACTTTAGTTTTACTTTGTTTGTCATCAAAGATGCAGCAAACCACCTATGAAAGGACTAGTAATAATTCAGATATTTAATGGAAATAAGATATCCAGCACTAGCCAACTATTATCAGCTAATTATCCTTACTTTGCACTATATAAAGATTCTATTTCACTTGGTTTTTCATTTATCTATTGCAATAATATCTTTTTTGATAGTTCCACATATAAAGCAAGATGGTGTACAGAGAAAGGAAAACACGGTATATGACACGGGCTACGAATCAAACACCACAAAAGCTGATTACAGGACACCTGCTCTACCCTCGGCGTCATGTAGCCGTCTATTGCTGCACTGCATAGTTGAGACATAACTGTATTTGAATTTCCCTAATTCAAAATTAGAAATAAATATTTATATGCACCAAAACAGAACCGAACAAATATGTACCTAACAGAAATAAATTATGTTGCAGTTTTATGAAAATAAAACTGGTTTTAATACAATTGAAAGCAAATGCTCGACAAGCATAGTCACATTATCACAGCTCTGATCTAGAGCTGCTATAACCAACATCTCTAAACAACTTTTGATATAGTGACATTGCATCAGAACCATATGTTTAATTGACAAAACCTGCCTAAAGTTTGTATTCTATTTTTGTTGGATAAATGGATGATTTTGTCAGTATAAGTTTTCATTGACCAATATCTTAAATCAACAGATTTCACATAAAACCTATGAAATATACATGCTTAAAGAACAGCAAGTGGACCTATAAACTATTAGTGAACAATTTTCCTGCCAATTAGTCAAAGAACTAAAAAAAAACTCTTTAAGAATGCGTTCGACCCATTGAGTACTTAATTAAGACATTCGCTCGTGTGTTGCATGATTTAGATGCCTAATAAGATATTGAACGTATGTAATAATAAAATGGTGATTGACAGCTCACAATCAGTAAATTAATAGATTAATAGGTATTACACTGAATCTATCTATTGTATTTAAGTCCTGATGAAAGTATGAGTGCAATGTTTTTTGTGTTTTTTTTTTTTTCTTGGCATAAGAAGTTCAGGAAGCACAACATGCTGTAGACTAAAAAAAGTGACCATCTGGAATAGGAAATGCTACTGTGTTGTTTATTGTTTCCAGATGTCAAGTAAGCACATGTTTACACAGGGGCATCTGCATGGGTGAAATGGTAAAGAAATGTACATGTGCAAACACACATTGTAATTAATATGTGGACATTTTACCTGATGTGCGTCCTCCCATTTCTCAGCATTTTCCAAGTCCAACATGTGGCTCACAATCTGGAAGAATTTCTACGCACAGGAGAAAAGGGCTGAGTTAATAACACAGAACGGGTGTCAGATTGTCCCCCACTATAAATCCAGCTCAAACACACCAGCTGTTAATACCGAAGGCATGTTGCAGTTTGTTTTACGAAAAAATAGGCATCCAACTCTCGTGGTAACACACAATTCACACTATTTAATTGAAACCTTATTTTAATAAGTAAAGGGCTACTTTTATTAAATATTTCTGATGGATTTTATGTGGAAAAAAAAACATTTATAATTTTGAATATTTTTTTTTTCTAAATTTATAGATAGAAATATCTAATTCATTATGAAATATATTTGTATTTAGCTCCAAACAGTCAATATTTGGTACTTCAACCACATACATATGCTGTAATGTAAACCTTCTGTTGTAGCTATGGCTGGATGTTTAGGGCTGTTGTCTTGCCGAAACGTAAACTCCAAAGTAGTGTAAGGTTTTCCCAAAAAAAAAAGATAAAAAGATAAAATCCATGATAGTTATGCTGCCAAAATATCCTCCCTCTTGACCTCCTAATGTGTGAGGTTCCTCCATTCCTAACTGTGATTCTCCCTGGTCTTTTTGTATTTCCCCTTGTCTTTATGTTATTTGAACAATTATGTTCTAACAAGGGTTTTATATATTCAGTGACTTCATGTGTTCATCGCAAGAATTTAGAAACAGTTTTCTTTGTAAGTGCAAAGGCATGGATGATAATTTTGTTTGCTCATTTCACTTCAGTTATGCAACTACTTTGTGTTGGTCTAGGCACAGAGAACCCGATCACCTGCACGTCGTCGGAAGCTGGGATGTAGGTTGCTCTTTTGAAGGTGTCCGTCACATTTCGCAGGATCTCCGTGGAGAAGAGAAGGTCGCCACTATAGTAGCTCCTCCTCTGCAAAAGTTCCAGGAGACTCCGTACGATCTGAGACATCCCCTCCCCGGCCAGGGTCCTCTGACCCTTCGCAAGATGCTCTAATAACTAAAATGCGTGGAGAAATAGAGAAATTAAGGAAAATACACAAACTTCACCTCTGACTTACAATAACTATATTAAAAAAGCAATGACACAAAATATTCAAAGAAAAAACATCTATAAATTTAAAGGTCGCCAAACAACCTCCTGCACTATATGTCACTATAATAACAAAAATAAATAAAAACAAAGAAATATGTTTGTTTTCGGCTTGAAATAGTTATGTAGTCAGATGTTAATTTTCGGTCTCTGTGATCCAAACATGCAAAAAAGGTGACAGGTGGCATCGATCTCAGAGAGAAACTCTAGTTACAGAAAGAACGGCCGTGTGTGCACTTTAAATTAAACAACAAAGTAAAGGCAGACTGGAAGAACAGAAGATAACAGCACCACAGAAAATGAATAATTAAATTCGGGTGTTAATGAAAGGTTGGAACAGAAGCTAAGAGTGCAAACAGATCTATCTCGCATAATCCCTGATCCCCATCTTCTCCCACCCTCACCGAATGGCTGGAAAAGGTTGAAGTTCACCTTAGCAGGAAAAGAGTCTCCCCGATGAACACCTTCATTAGCTGAGTTCATTAATTGATAAGTGTGAGTGCAACACCCTGGAAAATCTAATTAGAGATACTGGGAACTAAAGCTGTGAGTAAAGAGATTGTTCATCTTCTTTTTTCAGCAAACCTGTTAGGGAATGAAGTTGATTTAAGGTAAAGTATAGCTACAAAGAGAACTTTGAAATGGTGAAAAAAAACCTTCTTATTTCCCCATATTTTTGACCCCAAAAAAAAAAAAAACGACCTGTTTGAGGGCGATGCAACCAAGTGATTCAAATGATGTAACATGGAAGAAAATACAGCTGTTGTCTTCTCCGTTCCGGGGTTCATGATGTAAATAAATCAGCAAAGAGCCGTTCTGAAAGAAAATATGATGAAATCTGACTTACAGCTACGTGTAATTGCCTATATTCCAGGGAGACGCATCTGGCGAAGCTCGGAGGACCCCAGAAAGCAACTCCGTTATTGTCCAGCATACATCGACGACTAGCAGATCCTGACAAATAAAAAGAGAAATACATAAATAATACTGACAGGTGACATTAACGAATGATTATTGCCGGTGTTTTGCATTTTTTTAAACTACTTTACAATGAATTCATTCATTCACACACGATCACAGTGTGGCGAGATACATTGCTGCCTTGGGACAGAAGCGGGGCTGCCATACAAACCATACAACCACCAGGCAAGGCGGGTGAAGTGTTAGCTCAAGGACACAAAGACTGAGTGGGGCTCAAACTACCAATCCCCTGAGTCGTTGTGACCGCATCCGTGCCTTGGTTGCTTCAACGTGAGGCCACAAGTATAATTATGTTTCCAAACAGCTTAATGTAAGTTTAAAGCAGATGGCTTCATAAATTATAATTCTTTTTTCATGCATGATTAATCTACACATCTTTACCAGGGGGTTCAAATGTGACCTGCACTGTTAAATACACAATAAATGGGTGGGTCACTTACCGATTACGTTCGTTGGACACTTGTTGTAGACAGTTTCTCCAGCTGAGGCTCTCTTCCACGACATTGAAAGGAGGTGCTCGTCTTTGCATATCTCATGAGGAGCTGTGGAAGAGAAGGGAGCATTGATGGAACATGAAGCACAGTCTAGCAGGGAAGCAGAGTCACACAGACTCAATAAGTGAACGAAAGAGACAGAAAAGCCAAAAAAACAAGTTTCAAATCTAAGCTTTCCTACAGCAGCTCCCAATCTTATTCCATTGTACAATTTGTATAGCTCTCCGCCAGTGACATTGCCCCAGTGCAGTATCTCATTTCGTCTTCATCTTATCCTTCCTTTTTTTATATTCATCTGTTTGCCCCTCCTTTCCTCCCTCCCTTTCATAACCCTGATGAAAAAACAGAAGCGAGCACTCTGAAGAGAGTCCAAGGGGGGATGAATGCTGGCAGAGCAGATGCAGGAAGATGAAGAGGGACAGAGAGCAAAGAGCAAAGACAGATACAGTGAAAATATCATATTATGATTCCCTGCAATGCCAGTAGACAGGATCCTTATATTGTGCAAAAGAAGCCAGAGCGATTCCTCAAACAAAACGTTTGTAACCCCCACTCCTTGAAGTTCAAATCAAGCACAGACATATGTGGAACTAAAAAATAAATAAAAAATCCTTGAATATTCACGTGAAATATCTGGAAACTGACAAAGCATAGATCGGACTCATGAGCAAATTTTCTTTAAGCAGAGAGATTAAACATAGAAGAACACAGGAGGGTAAAAAAAAAGACAGGAACAAGAAATGTATAGTAACATTGTGAAATGAATAAAAGGTATAGGGAAACATGGTAACATTTAGGATAAAACAGAAAGCTTTAGGGAAACATAAAAAAAAAAGAAAAAAAAAAAAGAAAAGATAAATATGGTGAAAGGAGAGATCAATCTGAAGATAAAATGAAGAGAAGAGTGCAGCTGAAATTGCAGTAGAGGTCACTGAAGGAAGTGTGTACTAATTGAATACACTTCAATTTTTCCTTTAAAATGTGAATCCACTTTAAAGATATTCACGTTTTTTATTTAAAAGGATAAGAAAAATGTTGATATTCAATGTTGCAGGCTAAAGTATTAAAGCGAGTATTAAATTTAAATAAAGTGTTTGATTTACAGCTTCTCTTCAGGCAGAAATTAAATAAGCATGTGCATATTTTCACACCTGCAATTGTAATAAAGACTAACTTTATTATAAAATTAAACAATTTGAATGTGCTTATTTATCAGATACAAAGCAACGTATTTCAAACATTTTAATAGTATTGTATACAAAAAATCCTTGAATATTAAAATATTAAATATTATGGTGATTGCTGATCTGACAGACACATAGATGACAGTAAATAACCTTCACACTGAGGGTAAGCCTTATAAAGATCAGTGTTAAAGAGGCCATCTGTTTGCATCTTTCAACCATAAAAAAAAGTGGTAAAAGCTTTTGCAGGGATTCATTTTGCATAGAGTGCTGCTGGAGTCAAATCACAAGGGGAAACACAAATTATGAATTATTAAACATTATATAAAAAAAATTGCACAGCATTGCTGTATTTTCGAAAGTTATTTCAGGTAGTTTTGATTATTATGGCTTAAAGCTAATAAAAATGCTTGTTTGTATTTTTTCTACTTCATGTGGCACTTCTTAGTGCTTTGCTAACAACCTAATGGCGCATTGCCACCATCTCGTTAATTTGATTTGCAGGTCACGCACACTAATGTACAGAGTGTGCATCAAGAGAGATAGTCTGCAAATTGAATGAGTAAAATTAAATAACGCGCCGCACTTAATTAATAATATGCTATAAACGCTAGATTTTAAATAAAATATCACCTTTTTTCAAGAAATCCCAAGTCATTGGTGTCGAAGTCCAAATCAAGTCACAGGTCTCTGAACACGAGTTAGAAGTCATAATGTTCAGCTAAATTGGTCAGATTTGATCCAGACACGACAGGATGGACTTGATACTAGGCCATGTTCCTTGAGCCCCACCTTTGACCCACACACACACCCATCAATTTCACTAACCAGGGCACTTCTTCTCGTTGCAGGACCGAACCTCCTCTCCTGAACCTTCACAGGGATAGCCTTGTACTCCATTGCCCTCGCACATCCTGTAGCGACGTTGCCATCCGGAGTCGCACGTCTTGCTACACAAACTCCAGTGGTTCCAGCTGCCCCAGTTACCTCCACCTGACGCGCAGACATATCACCACCAGAGATCAGGAAGAGAGTGCAGTATAGGAACATAACAAGATTCTGGCTAATTTTTGAGTGACTAATTAAAAATGCTATTTTTTTTTTTCCTACAGGGCTCTTGTTGTGAATAAAAGAATATTTAAATTAGGTTTCTACCCAAGATAATTCACATCAGGAAAAGTATAAACATTTCCTTTAAAAAGTCAATAGTCAATGTTTGCAGAAATATGTTTGACTGCATGTATAGTCCCATAGCTGAGTGCTTATTCCTCTCCCTTACCATTGCATGAAGGGTTGGTGCATTCTCTACTCTCCTGATGGGGCCCTTTACACTCAGCCCAGCCATGCACAGACGGACTGCAGCGCCTTTGCCTCAGCTGTGTCCCCGTGTTGCAGGTTACGCTGCATGTCGACCAGGCATTCCACTCCAACCACTGGCCCTCCACTGCACAACAGGGAGACGGATGCAGGTGGGTGAAGAGACAGAGAAGATAGGTGATGGCGAGCAGAAGTAATTGATATTGAGGTAAAGTGGCATGGATTTAACAGAGACCAGAGCAAATGTAACATGTAAGTGACAGAAAAAGAGAGAGAAACAAGACAGGAAAGGATAACGTGAGCAGGCAACAGAAATTTTTTTCATGGATGGAGAACAAATAAATTTAAGGCTGGTTGGGCATCCAAAAGATAGTAACAGCTGCAACAAATTCCTCATCTTAGAAAACCTTTAAATAAATATATATATATATATATATATATATATATATATATATATATATATATATATATATATATATATATATATATATATATATATATATATATATATATATATATAT
>JAVLVB010001216.1:2717010-2742505 GCA_032876305.1 Orestias chungarensis | reverse complement strand
AAGGCAGCAAACGTCAGCTACAATTTTGCAGTCTAGAAAATGATGAACAAAATGTCTCATGTCTGTCATTAAAACTAGGCCACAAAAGCAGAACTTTAATCTTGTAGTAAAGATATATTCTCGTCCTGTAGGAAGAATCAAAAATAGTTTTTAAATTAAAAACATTTGAGGACTTCTCTTTCAAGCAGATGAAGCATAGATTTGTTAGGCAACCCCTAATCTTGACATTAGATAATGGTTGCTTTGTATAACTTGCAATTGCACAAAAGAGTAAAAGTATTAATCTAATGTCTTATGCAATGAGTTTGTTATCTTGTAAAAAAATATTTATAATAAAATCCTTCTACTCACAGAGCATTCTTCAATTAATGTGGGTTTTCGTCATGTTTATAACATGCATTGCCATTTCATTCTGGTTGACTTCCATTAATTTTCCTCTTTTATTAACCTTAGCTAATAACCTTAAGTTTCACTAAAAGTCTTTCATATAAACTGTAGAGAAGATTGATCACAACAAGGGTAAAATTGTAGGTATATTTAAACAATTTCAATTTATTATCATTCACAAAAAAGTATATTTTACCTGCAAACTCCATTGATTTTAGATTTTGGTTCCAACTATAATAAAACAGGAACAACTAAAAATTAACTCACCAGAACAGATATGATGGACTTCCTGCAGGTATAACAAATCATGAGAATTGTTATGCAATATGCCCAATATGGGTATATATTCCTCTATGAATTCTTATAAATTATAAATGCTCCATTGCAAACATATTTTTTTTTTATGTTTGAACTAAAGGTTGGCCATGAGGAAAAATAAATAAATATATAATTAAACTGCAAACTGGAACAAAATCTAAAAAAAGTTCACTTTATCATCAACCACTCAAACATGAAAACAATAGCCATTTTCTTTAATAATTGAAACCAAAGAAAACATCGAAGTGGAAACTCTAATCGAGTGGAGAGATCTACTGGTGAAGCAGAAATTGAAAGAGGCTCTAAAACTCCTCACAACCTTTAAGAAGATAGAAACACTATAGAAACACCAGTAAATTAGTATTTCTCTGCATCCTTGCAGTGAAACTTCAATGTACTGTAAGTCAATTAAATCAACTTACAGATAATGAGAGGGATGGGTTATAGATTTTGGGTATGTTACTTGAAAAAAATAACAATAATTCTAGCTGGTCATGTTACACTGGCAAAGACTTACATAAATAAAACCAGAAATGTGAAAGAACACGAGTCATGGAGCTTAACACTAAGTTTTTGTGAGAAATTGTACAGTTAATTGATGCCATCTGTTGCTTGCAACACTTTCTCTGTGGCATGTAAAAACATACAATTTATGTTACTCAAATTTTCAGTTTTTGTAAACCTCTGTGTCTTAAGTGGAGCCTGATCCCGGTTCAGACTGTTTTGATCCAATTTAGCTTTCTGAGTTATCAAAAATGTTGCCTCCATCTAAGCCTTCAACTTGCATATTGGGCCCAATCCCAACCAAATTATAAAAAAAAAAAAAAAAAAACGTGATTTCTTTAATCACAACTAAACCCATTTTAGATATGGATAATCTAATCTTGGTAGATGGCTATATAGAGCAGGTTTTAAAGTAGCTGTACCAACAGGAGTTAATAAATTACAGACATATATCTAATATTTTTTTCATAGTCCTGAAACAGATCCTACTGAAACTTACTAATGGTATTCTCAGGGCCTCAAAAAAAGTTGTGTCATGTCTAGTTATACAGTATTAGATCTCAGTGCTGTTTTTGATACAATCACAATATTCCCAAAGTAAGGCTTGATCATATCGTATGGATGAGAGAAACAGCACTAAGCTGATATTGATCACATTTGTCTGATAAATTAACTCATCCTCCACCTTGGGTCCTCTACCAGAGGCTTGGGAGATTGAGGGTTCTGCAAAGTATATTGGTTATATATATATATATATATATATATATATATAGTAGTCGCACAATTGCACACTACCATGCTTTCCACATACCATTGGATTCATATGTCGAATTCTCCTCAGGTGATCAAGTATTTTGTCCAGGTGTTCCAACAATTGCGGAACATTTCTACGTTTGGTCGTCCAAAACTATAAAATATGCGATACACATGTATAACATGTGGAAATATGTGAAAGTAAGCACACAAGATCTTATTAGTATTAACACAATCCATTAACTTTCATTTTTGATGTCATTTGTCCTAAAAAACCTATTCTGGTAATCATCATTTCAAAGTACAGTCGCCTTTAAATTCCCAAATGCAAGCTGAATCTGTTGTGACATGGACGCAAATACACAAACTTCCCTAAGGCCATGCAAGGAAGCGTGCACGCTCTCTACCAAACTTCACTTCACATCAACTGCTGGGAAAACTGCGAGGCAAAAACAGGCCGCGGGACCTACTTTAAATGATAACATTACCCACTCCTTCCCTATTTTAAGAACAACGTTATCGCCTGTTTTTGCACCATCGGTGACAGTTTTTTTTTTTTCATAAAGAGTGACCTTATGAAACCTCTGCTTTGAAAAACATAAAAGGGAAAACAAAGCTTAGCCTGGAATATTAGGAGGAAAAATTAGAATAACCTGAGTTACCTCAGATTCAGGCTACAGAAGCATTCATGCAAGTGTGGAAAATGACAGGGTCTTCTCAGCATTAATCTTACTAAATAAGAAGCACTTATGTTGGGATAATTTTTAAGGCTTTAGGCAATCACAAAACCAAGCAAACACACTGTCGCTAGAACCTAAATCTATTCAGGACAAATAAAAGGCTATTAGTCCAAAAGCAGACACCACTCTCCTTAAACTGTCTGATATTTTAATATCTGTGCATCCATTAACAACTCTGTTCTGACTTGGAATCCATTAGAATGACAAAATAGAAAGTCTCAGCTATTCAAATCCCGAAGATTAACTCTCTTTTGTCATGGAAAGCTTTTTTCTACACACTGCAATAATGAAAAACATCTAAATGTGAAAACAAACACAGAATATTCTGGAATTTAAAAACGGTTCAGAAGTAAGATTTATCTTTGGCGTTACTTTTTAATCTTAACCCATATCTGTGGGGTTACTTGGGGGAAGCTGTCAGGGATTTTTGCACAAATCCTGGTTCCTTTTTAGAAGACTTCGGATTAAGGCTTTATCTCAAACATGTCTGAGTGCTATTCCACTTCAGGCTGATAAAGACGTTTCAGATGGAATATTAGACAGACTCAAATGAAGGCCATTGGCAACCTGAACCACAAAATTAGAAACAGCTGCACTCCAAATTCAATGCAGTTCTTTACAAGAATAAAATCAATGTATGATCTAACTTAAGAGAATAGTTTTTAGGTTGGGCTTTTCAGGAATCTAAAACAAGTCAACCATGGAAAAATCAAACCTTCAGGGAAGAGGTAAGACCTTTAAAATTAGGAGTGACCACAGAAATATTATGGAAATGAAAAGTATAGCAGGCTGAACGATGTCAAGAAACATTAAAACAGAATAAGTATGTCAATTAAATAATATATGTCATACTACCTTACACTATAGTCAAAGTTTGAATATTTGAAGTCTATGTATTTGTATAACCTTGTACAGTAAGTAAAACACACAGATACACTTTTGAATTCGGAAAATAAAATAAAACTACATTTTTATGCATGCTTAATTGTTATTTTCAAAGGACACTTTAATTCTGACGAATGGGGTTCATTCAAATGACTACTACCTTATAATAAGAGTATAAAAAAGCTATTTTTCAATTTTTTGCCTAATTTAGTTAATGGAGCTGCATTATAAAAAACTACAATAAATAAAGGTACCCAGTCATCTTTTATAATTTGTAAATACTCTCAAAATTCAGCAGTTCGTGTTCAAAATTTATATGACCTGACATCGTATTTAATTGTACTTTTAAAAATGCAATTGATACCAGATACTTGCTTACTCTACACAAATACGCATAACCTTTTTTTTCTTACTCTCTGATGTTAAAATGCACAAAACCTTTTTTTTTTTTTTGGTCAGTTAGAATTACCAAAATTCTTTACATTTGTCTGACTAAGGATCAAAAGAATGTCTTGCAGATTTTCATTTTAATTAAAATTAAGGAGTTTACATACAATTTATTAGTATTTGGTAAAGTTGCCTTTTAAATTGTATGACTACGGACAAATAATGTGGATGCATTTCTACAATCTTCTCAAAGTTTGCAGACATCCTTATAGCCTCAAATGTTTTTTGCTCTGCCACATTGAGTTTTTTGTCCATCTGCACCTTTGTAACTTATCTGGTGGTATGGTTCAGGTCATTGTGTATCAGTGTTGGTAATGAGAGAGTTCTATCTCAGCTGATTAATATACCAGGCTTTGCCTGGTTGTTCTCACAATGGGACTAGAAACATATAGCTATTTTACCTCACCAACCATTCACCTTCACCCATGCCAGTAAGGGGCCGTTAAACACGGGGACCCCTGTCCAGGTTTCTCTGTCTTGTTAAATGAAACTCGGCAGGCCAAACTTTCTCCACTGTACAATGCATTGATTGATTATTTACCAGCAAATAGAGAACATTGGGTAACTTTAACAAATGTAATTGTTTACAGAACGCGGCCACCGGCTGCTGCTGCCACTGTACTGACTGCTAACTCCTTCTAGTAGCAGTAATATCTAAAAAATAAAATAATTATTTTTGTTGGGCTTTCTTTGTGCTCAATAAAAACATTGTCTAACAATACAATTATCCTCGACCTATCCCTTGGAATACAGGCTATTTGTGTCTTGTGCATCCACTGACCTTAGACTCAGTGAGACATGTTGCTTCCTTGAAAAGCTATCCATTATATTTTTTTCTATTGGATTTAGAATTATATATATTTATTTGGAAAATATATAGAATATAAGAAAGGGATTATATTTTATGAGAATACTTAGACTCTAGAGAGCCGTAAAGATGAACCATTGCTTTATTAGTCAGGGGAAATAATCTTTTGGTGACCTTTCAAACAAATTACATAATTTTGTTATAGTTATTTATTGTTATTTTAACATTTGGTTAATGGGTAGTTTTATTCCTTCCATGATCTTGATATAGCCGAAAATAACAAGGAGTTTGAAACCACTGTTCTAAACTGTTGACAGTCAGTGCTGGGATGTGAGCTTATTATAAACCAATGTAAATGGACAGCCATTGTTACTACCCTCAGCTTGTAGATCTGTTTTGGGAAGATTACCTCTTACTGTTTTCTGTGCAATTGTTGTTTCCAGTGTGCCAGCGTTCAAATGACCATGTCGTTTTGATTTTGTCATGATCAAAATTTGTTTAACATCATTGGACAACTTAGAATAAACACTTTCAGAATATGTCAATTATTAATTATGTCCCCCAGGGAAATTTGTTCCACCTCTTGACCAGTCACAAATTATTCAAGAAAGAAATCATCTTTTTATACACCATGTAAATAAGTAGTTTGTTTATAATAAAGACCATTATTGAAAGTTTTAATTACCTTGCTCCTATAGTGAGAACACAAAAAAAAAATGATGTTGGAATAAACAAAAAACACCAAAGCGACCCGTATAAAAGTTTACTTCTCTCATTAAAGTTGAAGAGACTTTCTAGAACATTAGGTATTTAGTTAGATCTAATGGTAAACATACACAGGACGTTTTTGTCAAGAAGGATATGATGTAAAAATGCACAACATGAACGCAGATTGATGGAGTTGGTACTAACCAGGACAAACAGCTATGTTGCAGGGTTTGGTCTGAATCTCGGGCTGTCCGCAAGGCTTGAAACCATCTACATCCATGCACTTCCTGATGCGTGTTCTGGAGCCCCGCCCACAGGTAACAGAGCACAGACTCCAGGATGACCACTCTGCCCACTGACCATGCACTGCAAACACCCACAAACATGACATACAAACACAGAAATGGGGATGAGGATTAAGCAAGGAAGGGGAAGAAATATGGAGCGTTCCAGGGTAGGTAAAAGGGTAAGAGAATGGGAGAAAGAAGAGATCTTATGAGCATGAAATCATTCCTTAAAATTCCAGATGGACGTGGTTTTCTCACCTCACGAGATATTAAGGCTGCACTGCAGGGTACTACATGAAATAAATGAGGGTCAGGGATGGTCCGTGGCATTTGAAAACATGCACTTATGCAGCTCCAATTAAGAAAAGGAAAATGATTGCACATTGGCCTTAAAAAAATAGTCAAGTGTAAGTTAAATATACTTTTTTGTTCCTCATTGTTTCTTTTTTTTTTTTTCTTACCTTAAACATTTTAGCTACAACTAAAGTAAACACGAGCAACATAAAAGCTCAAAGTAAAAATCCTGGAACATAACATCTGAAGAAAACTTTATGACAGCTTTAGCAAGGATTTTATTCTTCATTGATGTCTCTGCTGTGTGTCAGACACTCACATGAACACAACATTATCATAATATTAAGTAAAAAGTCATTAACAAAAAAATTATACCCATTTATAATGGGTGTATAGTCACATTACACCATTCACAAAGCTGTGCTTCATCATTAGGGGGTATATACCTACCAGTTTTGAACTTCTGTTTCACTTTGCTAACTACCTCAACTACCGCTTTGGATTTAAATCTGTATGGATTGAGCTTTTGTTAGGTCTGGGCAAAACTACTCCTAACCAATTTCTAGAAAAACTGTACGTTTCGGTAAATGTTCTGCTGGGAGGTAAAAAAGAGACCCCAGTCTGAAGTCTTTTGCATGGTCCGCAGGTCTTCTTCAACAATTGTTTACTTTAAATGTACTTCCATCAATATTATTATTATTATTTGTATTGCTATTATTATTATTATTATTATTATTATTATTATTACCTTCTTCAACGTGTTTCTGTTTTCCTTTTGTGGCTTGTTACAAATCACCAACAGAACATGACCCTCTATACTGAACAAAATATACAAACACTTGTACACGCTTGTTCACATTTGTACTTGTGAAACATATAAGATTTTCTTTGCACCATATGAATATATGGGCTTCTTTGTGGTTGTCATTCAACAAAAAATCCAAACATAATCCTTTATATTTTTTGTTTTTTCTATGAAAAAATCTAAGTGAGTAAATACCTCTCGAAATTACTATATGCAATATAGTTTGACAGGCCAAACTAAAGGAGAATTTATAATGATGCCAAACAAGAAGACAATCTTAGAATTATGCAATCACATAATAAGAACCAAAACAGAGAACAGATTTTAAATTGAGTTAATATGAAAGATAAGAATGGGCTTTACACGTTGAACCTTTCAGGAACGTAAAAAACGGAGGCCATGAAAACAGATTTGAACTATCTGAAATATTCAGAGAGAAACTTAAAGATAAAGCCCCTGGATGAGAGGAAATCCAGAAAAGAGGGAAGAACATATCTGACCAGGTGCTGTAAGGAGGGAGAGAAAGAAAGATATAGCAGGATAGAGATGAGAAAGAGAAAGGGGGGATGATGGAGGAGATTGGAGAATGCAGGGGCAAGCAAGAGAAACTTAGAGACAGGAGGATGAAGATTGCCGCTTCTATGTTGAGCAAAGCTAAATAAATCATTGCAATAAATAATTAAATCCACTCTGTGAAGGAACACTCTGAGGAGCCACAGCAGAAAGCAGAGAGAGTGAAGATAGAGGGATTTAAAAAGTGTGGTGTGGAGATATGTAGCACTGGTAAATCGTGAGATGTCCCTAAATTCAGAAAAACATGTTATCAGTGTATGCACTGCTTTACCAAAAGACCCAATACTGTAAACGTTGGATATACCTTTGAAGAATTTGAGTTTTTTTCTTTAATGAAATGTATTTTTATCAATTTTTACTTTGAAGTAGAACTGGTTGAACTGGTATATTTTAATGAACATACTTACTTGAAGAATTTTTTTTCTTTGCTGGTGTTTATTTCATAACGGGTGTTATTAGCCTGAAGCACTCAAACATATAAAAACAATTATGTAATACCATGGATGGATGTCTAGATATTTTACAGTATGGTCCGGTTATGAAGTTTGTGCTGAGTCCTGAAGGAAAATGAAATGTCCATGTCGATTAGGGTGACCAAGAATCCTCTTTGGCCCTGAAGTGTCGACTTTTTGCATCCTGTCTGGGGTGTCTGGGAGGGTTTTACAAATTTATGGAAATGTCCGTTTTTCACTGTTTTTTATGGGATCATCAAACATCATACTGGATGACTTGTGTTTTTCAAAGAATATTACAGCAAAATGTTTTGTGACGTACTTCTCGAGTGGCTGCCTTGTGGGTGCGCACGGACACAGATGTTTTATTTTATTGCAAACGCTATTTTTATACCATTGAGGCGTAAAAAGAATGTTCATTAATCTCTGAGAAGCTTGTTTGAATAGTATCTCCAGGTGAACTTTATGGGCATCAAAACACAAACACTCAAATGTATCTTTATCTTGGGTCTGATTTTGGAAAACATAAACTGTTGTAACATTTCCTGGATCAAAGTGAACAGAATCAGCAAGATAAGTTGGCCCCTGGAATCTTCACGCTTTTTGAAAAATCTATGTTTATCATCGAGCACCTTATGCCTCCCCAATCCTTTCCTCAACCACTGCTGTCCTGCTACCTAAATAAAATGAATGGTCAATGACCAGGGCATTACAAAACTTTATTACATACAACAGAAGTCTACCGTTGGATACAGGGCTATTGGAGCAGGGATTTACACAAAACTTACAAAATGGTCTTCCAGGATTTGAGTTGCTGACATGTGGTGCATTGTGTCTTTTAAAAGTCTCTAGCTGCAGGCCACTCCTTGCATTTTTTTACCAAATCCTCTATTTTTCTTTATTGTAGCTTCTATACCTTTTTTTTTTTTTTTGGAAACCAATTATTGTGGTTGATATTGGTATTACAAGTCTTCCACCAGTATTGCATTGGCCAACATTTTCTATAAAACACTTTTGGAGTCATGTTAATCAATTAATTAACTTAATACATAAACAACTAAGAAGCCCACTTTTCATGCAATAGTTTAATATAATGAGCTTCCCATTTTTAATTGAAATGCATAACTAAGCTAAGTTTTGATGAAATTCTAATTATTTTGTAGTTTACAAGTGTGAAAAGAAAATAAGAGAATCAGTTAGAAACAAAATAATAAGAACCAATAAGTAACCAATGTTTAGCAGGAATTCATATTCTTCGTGGTAGTCTCCCATATATTGCTGAAGCAAATTACAACAATGCCTGGATATTGCTTTATGATTTTGCCAAAAAGATGGTAATAATAATAATAATACTTTCAATTATTTGTGTATGTGTATACGTGAGTGTGTGTGTGTGTGTGTGTGCATTTTGTCAAGAATCTGTAATGAGTTTATTGTTGCATCCTTGGCTTCACCCTTATCCCATTGCTAAAATGATTACTAGAAGTGTGGTGTTACCCTATTTGACTGCGCACTGACCCAAGTTAACTGTATTCATGATATGTTATTGGTGCACCCAATGTTTTAAATGCCACTGGATCTATGGTAAATGAGCTGTAGCTTAATACAATGTGAGTGGAAGTACTACCCGACTTGCACGCCTTGGGCAATGTACAGCGTATACTCAATCACAAGCACACACAAAAAAAAAAAAAGTTAATTTGCCAAACCAATTACTGCCGAGTTACATTTGACAAGAGAGACTATTACTTAAAACCTATTATCAGCGACCCATTAATTAAGAAGTTTTTTTCCCTATGAAAAGCTGACAGAAGATAAAATTTGTGTTATCCACTCTATTGGATTTTTTGTCCAAACTATTTACATTTAATGTTTGCACACATCTGCTGACAATAAACTGTACCTACAATACTTTTTGTACAAAAAGGTGTACGAAAGATCCCTTCTGTTTTGAAAGTAAGCTCACCATAAGTTTTCTGTGTGTAAGGTATATTCCAAACTGTTCTAACAAGCCACAAACTCCATCTAAAATAACTGAATTGAAATAGACAAGGCAGACTTTTATTTTAAAAAAAGAGGAAAAACTTGAAGTAATCCCATTTATCCTCTCCTAACTAAGTTTTGACAGAACATTGTTCAGTTATATTACTTGATTAACATTTAAAAAAACCGCAAGCTTTGTGTACCAAATATAAACATCCAGAGAAATTTAAAAAAAAAAAAATTTTCTGGAATCAATAACAGTACATGTTTCAAACACTGACTACGGATTCCACTCAAGGGCAGCCCTCCTTATTTTTACAAATAAATAATTCATTGATCACAATATTTGTTTAAAAAAAAACTGTAATCAGAGCAGAAAAATCAAATAGAGGTTATAGTAATCCCATAACAAGAAAATGTATATTTTTCATAAATCACAAAGTATGTTTCAAAGATATAGGAGAGGATCTTCAGCTCATTCTCATTTTTGCAACACTGCGTCCTCAGCACATGCAGTCTCAGCGACTTCGAACACGTTTTTCTCTTGCAAGCTTCCATTTTCGCTGCCGTACGAGGAGAACCTCTCTTCAATGGTGAATTATGCGTTTTGTCCGTCCCATTTTACTTACTAAACAACAATCTGCGCATGCACGAATTCAAACATGAGCGCGCGTTGTACGGGTCGGGTGACATTACAGATATACGTCGTCGCGTAAATTCTATTTCCGCATTGACAGCCAGTTATTTTTCACCACCGGTCGTTTTTGATTGGCTGTCATTTTCAATGGGATTTTCTATTGAAATTTTTCTATTGAAAATATCCTCTGCCACTAGCTAAAATGTAATTAAATACATTCTTTATTAGTTTGCACCTAAATATATTTTAAATGTTTATTTATGTATCTCTTGTGAGTATTTTATCACCAGTATTGACTATACAAATGTATAAATCCTAACACTTTTGAATAAACTAAATAAAAGTGCACTGAGGGATTCTGGCAGTCCCTGAGTGCCTATAAAGCCCTTCACAACCATGTCAGAAAACAGCAGAGGAACACAGGGCAAAATGAAATAATAAACGAAACATAACACAGCAACCAATATCCCATCAAAGGAGCAGCTGAGGATAATACTATCGACACGGAATGGGAAATGAGGTGCTTAGACATACAAATCGGCCTGGTACATTTGCATAAAGACAGGTTTAGCATATGCACTGACAAGGCAGGCAAATCTTCCCTTTTCTTTTCACGAAGAGCAAGACTGCATTTGTAAACACTTACTCTCAAATCTATTTGGAACCTACAAACAGTGCCAAAAAAGACTTTTGGAAAACAAAAACAAAAATTTTGGAAAAAATCTGCAGTACTGTTATGTCTACTGAGCGGAACAACTAATAGCCGGTAAACAGGTAAAGACTAGCAGCTTTTAAACAACACTGGGCTTGTTTATGTGACAAAAGAAACAAAATGGACCTGAAGTCAAAGCAGCAGTGGTCAGTGGAGGAGACAAACTGCAGTGTGGTCATCCACCAAAGTGCAAAAAAAACTTGAGGGGGCTTTAAGGACCAAACCGGTCTTCCAATACATCCAGCCAGAGATGGCTGTGTGAGGGTCTGAGCGCAGTGGTAAGCAAATTACTAACAAGCTTAAAAAGTGTTGTTGTGGTCTTGTGGCGGTTGGATTTGGTGCTAAATCTACTGGGTAATGGTGACGTACGCATACGCAAGGAAAGACATAACGACGTAGCTTTCCAGCCAGCACCAGTGTGTGATAAACAAACAGTTCTTTGTCAGATCTCACTTAGAACCAGCCGCGAACTTGCTCCAGCACCAGCACGGAACCAGCCCTTGGTGGAAAAGGGGTACTAGAGGCAGACACAACAAATACTACTTGCAGACAATTTCATAATAAGGTAGGTTCATTAACTTAAACATTACAGGAGGGATATCATCTAGTTGACACTGCAAATGAAAGTGGCCTTAAAAGTATGTTTGAATCTACTTCTCTGCTCCACTGTTTCACTGATGTTAAACTGTGGTCAGTAGGTATTTATTTAATCAGCTAGAGTTATTGGAAGTGCAAAGGTTTAATACAATGTTAAATTTTCTTTCCCACACATCACTTTCCTACCCACCCTACACAGATAAACTGTTATATATAAAGGATAGATGTGATGGATAGATATATGTTGCAAAACACATACATTGTGGCCCTTTGCTTTATCAGTGGACATGCCGAAAACTTAATTTCACCCCAACAGGAAGGTCCCATGGAGTTATTGGCATAAAAAAAAAATGGCACAGGCAAATGCCACACTGGAGATTGAGTCATCCATCAGGCCCAATGTCAACATTATTTTCAACATTTTAAGTGTTTTTTTCATCTGCTGTACATAGGAATGTGGCTTTCTTTTATCTACACTTGTGTAGTTTTCTCCAACACTGATTTCAACATTGTGTGTTGTGTTTGCTTCTTAAAAAACTCCTGTGTGATACAACAAAAGTTCATAACTTTTCAAGAATTTATATTTGAAAGCATCACTTTTATCATCAAATGCTAGCAAAAACAATCTAATGTATCAACAAAAAAATGGTACAAGAAACTTGGTTGGTTAAAAGCACAAATGATAAAAAAGAAAAGGAAATAACCTTAAACTTGCAAGTTACAACAACGTTGGAGCTCAATATTAAATCCGGGAAAAAAATTCCCAAGCACTGCATTAAAACTGAAAAGAAATACACGTTACTTTGCAAACCTTGGCTTGACCTAGCGGGTATAAGCCCTCTCCAGATGAGTTTCCATCTCTAGCACTTATTTTTAGCGTATAACTGAGTTTTCTTTTGAGTTTTACAGAAAATCTTTAACATCACAGAGTATTTAAGTACTTCAGCCCAATCAGCACATTTAACAAGTGCTGGGCTGCAAGGCATTTAGTCTGTTTAAGACAAAATATAAAAATTTTAACCAAAAAAGAACCAGAATCAACCTTATTATTAGTGCTATTATTCTGTTGGTATGACAATGATTACAATTTTAACATCAATCAAAAATTATTGTTGGGATGAGCAAATTTCATGGCTGTAAATGTGCATTCAAACATTTGATAGCAGACAAAAATGTATTGAGGAAACCGGCTGGTGTCCATAACGAGGTTGTTTTCCAGCTTGATTGACCTTGACATTATATTTTTGTCATTAACGAGTTAACTACTGTAATACGCTAACAACAACAGTATTTGGTGTGGAAGTAATTGCTCTGTGAAAAGAAGTACAAGCTATTCATTTTCAGTGTCAGTGAGGATCTGCAAAGATGTAGAAGAAATAATTTTAAAGAAACAGCAACATTTTGAAAATGGTGAAATTCACTGGCTACTTTGTTTCTCAAAGTAGAAGCATTGTACAGAGTGAGGAAATATATCAGTTGAACAAATTTATATAAAGGAACTAATCATTAAGTTAAAGCGAATTAATAGGGTCTTATAAAAAATCCAGACAAGATCTTGGTTTACTGTACCTGAACTTATAATTCCAGGTTCACCTGGACAGGAAACTGTGTTGTTGCACATGCGAGTTTCCCGCAGAGCACCGCTGCACAGTGTACCATAAGGAGAGGAGACACACGATCGCGTCCTCACTTGCCACCCTTGGCTACACGTCAGAGAACATACACTCCATGGTGACCACTCCTCTGCTGCAGGATCACCTATGGAGGGAGATGTAGAGGGTTGTAAAAATGATTTTGTAGTTTGGATCTTTTAATTAACAATGAACTGATGCTTTTATTTGGTCTTCTTGTTTTGCACTATTCAAAAAAAAATTCAAAAAAATTAATTGTCAATCCAGCAAACATATGTTTAAATGGTAGAGTCTAATCTTGTCAAAATAAATATTAGAAATATTAGTAGAACTGGATCACCCGTTTTAGATTTTGATTTTCTTAATATTACCTTCTCTGGGCAATTTTTTTTTAGGTGGGAAGGAGACCTTACTTTGACAAGGGATAAATTATTATCATTAAGATTATTTAGCTAAAATACGGTGATATTTTAAAGACAATGTGGTGTATACTTCCTTTTACAAAAAGGAAACGATAACAATAATGTCAATCAAAACCAGGATATTTTTTCATCTGTTATTTGGTTGTTAAAGTGGTATGACTGCATATTGGTCAGCCTTTTATTGCACCTGCTAAACACCAATACTTAATTAATATGATAGTATTTTCAATGTGCATGAATTTCCACCAGTCAATGGACAAACCATTCATGTTTGCATTCAGCCGAGCAACAAGCTTGCTTTATTCAAATCTAAAGAAAACAGTATTATTGCAAATCTACATAACATATAGGGTCACCACTAAAATTAAGCCTGTCTTCACAATAGGCAAGGCAAGTTTATTTGCATAGCACATTTTCATGTACAAGACAATTCAGAGTGCTTTACATAGAACAAAAGAGCAGAAAATGAAACAATAAAATCAAATTTGAAATTAAAATAAATAAAATAAAATAAAAACAAAATAATAATAGTAATAATATTCTCAGTTGCTATATGCACAGTTAAATAAGGCTGTTTTCAGCCTGGATTAAAACAATGGCAGAGTTGAAACCTGTCTCACCTCTTCAGAAAGACTGTTCCAGATTTTAGGAGCATAAAACTGGAATGAAGCCTCCCTTTCTTTGGTCCTGACTCTGGGCTTCAGCAGGAGGCCACTTACTGAGGTTCTCAGAGTCCTGGCATGTTCATATGGCTCTAATATGTCAGATATGTACTTTGGGGCTAAACCATGAAGAAATTTGTACACAAACAAGGCTGTTTTAAAGTCCATTCTTTGAGTGACAGGAAGCCAGTGCAGAGACTTGATCACTGGACTAATGTGGTCATATATCATGGTTTTGGTCAGAACTCGAGCAGCAGCATTCTGGATGTTCTGAAGCTGTCTTAAGGCCTGTTTAGAAAGCCCAGTGAGTAGGCCGTTACAGTAGTCTAACCTGCTAGAGATAAAAGCATGGATAAGTCTTTCTAGGTCTGGTTAAGAGACTATTCCTCTGATTCTGGCAATGTTTTTAAGATGGTAAAAGGCTGCTGATGTTACTGATTTAATGTGGCTGTTGAAGTTCAGGTCAGAATCGAGTATTACCCCAAGATTTTTGACCTGTTATTTGGTTGTTAAAGTGGCATGACTGCATATTGGTCAGCCTTTTATTGGACCTGCTAAACACCTACACCTATACCCTATATGGCAGGGGTGGTCAAATCCAGTCCTCCAGGGCCGGTGTCCTGCAAGTTTTAGACGTGTCTCTGCTTCAAGACACCTGAGTTAAATTATCAGGTCATTAGCAGGACACCAGAGAATATGACTTATACTGGGAAGGTGCTTCAGTCATCTGATTTAGGCGTGTTTGACCACAGATAAGTCTAAAACTAGGATACTGGGCCTCGGGGACTGGAGTTCCTCACTCCTGCCATAGAATTATCTGCATTGCAAATAATTCAAAGAAAAAAAAACAACACATCTGTCGTTAAGGAGGGGGTGTACATCGAAACATCTGTGTCTAATATGCTCATTAGCATCCATACAAGTCGGAGACCTCGGCCTTGATTTTGAATTCTCTAGACAACTGTGGCAACGGTCCCATTGTTCGCACTCAGTTATGCCCTTGAAATCAACAACTGAACACATAGAAGATTTTCCTTTCTTTTAAATTGTTTATGAGTCCCATGTCCTTTGATCGGGGTGTCAACACACGGCAGGGGAGGAAATCAAATTAATTGCATTTCTGTTAATCGCATTACATCGTCATTAACGTGCCGTGAGTCAGGGCTTAAGCTCATCATACGTGCCTGAAGGAACAAAAAAGTAGAGAGAGACAAGGAACAGCACGAGAGGGGAGCACAGAGAAGGAAAATATGCAAATAGGGGTTTCCCTCTCTGTAGGCTGTCCCTCCTCCAAACAGCGCTACCATTTTGAAACAGACATTAGTGTCTTCATAAATCCTAGCCTAGTTAAATTGAAAAAAAAGATTCCTAAACAAAGCCCCCTCAGAAAACTGTCACCATACATTGATGACTCAGGTTGTCTTAGAGAAGGAGGCCGTCTCTCACAATCCAATCTCCAAAGCAATGAAGCAAACCCTTACATTGTTCCAAGTTATCACCATCTGACTACCCTACTGGTACAACAGTGTCCATAACGCATCAGGGACGTTAATTTACAAAAGGTGCTGCGAGTCCAGCTGGTCTTTGGATCATCGGTGGAAAACGAAGCATCAGCTTTGAAGTGTCTATGTTTTGTAGTGTTTTATCTAAAGCAGATTAAAAGTGTTGAAGGTTGCGAAAAAAATTATTTTTGTCTTTTTTTTAAATCAAAAAACCAGTTCAGCTTTGTCAGTGTTATGTGTTATCTTATTTTTTCCTATTTTATTTCACTATGCATATTTGTAATATAGGACTATTGCAGTATAAACACAACAATAATTGAAATGGAGTTTAATTTTCTAAACCTCCAATTTATTTACACAAAAATTAAATAGGCCCATATAGGCAAATATTCATACTAATTATATAACTTTTAGACCCTTGCTGTCATGGGCAAAGTCAAAAGTCTAACTAAATAAATGCACAAAAATATTTGAGTAAGTGATTTCTATATCATTTAATTAATGTTTACATCATAGCACTTGGAATAGTAAAGGACAAAGTATGAATTGATTACATTTGTAACTATACAGTACATTTTTTTTAAAAACATATAAAATGTCATTGTGTGTGTGTGTGTGTGTGTGTGTGTGTGTGTGTGTGTGTGTGTGTGTGTGTGTGTGTGTGTGTGTGTGCGTGTGTGTGTGTGTGTGTGTGTGTGTGTGTGTGTGTGTGCGTTGTATATGCATCAGAGTTTAGTTTAATCCTCTGGAGTCCGGGGTATGATTGGCCATTTTTGACTACTTTAAATTTTATCTTATAATTTTACTTTAAAAAAATGTTTACCCTACATTCCTTGGTATCAGCACAACCTTCCCTTTGTGGATTTACAGTTATCTTTCCATTTTGACATACTATATTAACACAGTGGACCTAAAACATAAAATCTGAGTAAAAAAAAGTCATATTTTCTTCTGTGAAAACCAAAAATATGTTTAAAGAAACATTTTAGACACAACTTAGAATACAAATATAAATTGTACCATTCAAAACTAACATAAAATCTTTCACAGAACTAAGTATTTCATTACTTTTTAAAATAAAATGCAGACATTACCTCAGGCGTTTTTTGTAAAGCTATTTACAAAAACATTTAATGACTCACATACACTACTAACAAAAGGTTAGGGATATTTGTTTTCAGGTGAAATTTGTGGAAAATGTAAAAAGTTCCCGCTACAGTGATATCGTATCACAAAAGTAGGACATTTAAGTAGAAGGATGCACTGGTGATTTCCTTATCTCAAACAATTTGTTGAAACAAAGGTTAACAACAATGGTGTGTACACCACAACAAAAACGCATCATGTGCCCTTGAGCATCAATTACAGCTTGACACAAGTCAAATTATTGTCTGCTGAGGCAGGGCATCCCACTCTTCTTGAAGGGCAGCCTTCAGGGCATTGAGGTTTTGGGGTGAAGAGTTTCGAGCCTCTACACGGCGACACAGTTGAACCCACAGGTTTTCAATGGGATTCAGGTCTGGAGAAAGTACAGGCCACTCCATTTGAGGAACACCCGTCTCCAACAGGCGTTCCCTGATGATGCGACCCCGATAAGCTGGAGCGTTGTCGTCCATGAAGATGAAATTAGGCCTGTGTTGTTCATATAGGGGCACAATCACTGGATTAATTATGTTATTCAGGTAGAATGGGCTTGTCACTGTGCCATTCACAAAGTGTAGGGCAGTTCTATACAGACTGGACACACCTGCCCACAGTGTGACACCGCCACCACAAAAAGCTCCTCTGTTGACGACAGTGGCTGATGCATAGCGCTCTCCTTGAGGTCTCCAACATCGTTGGCGGCCATCATTTCTGCTCAACGTGAATCGGCTTTCATCAGAGAACAGCACGGAGGCCCACTGTTCCCTCGTCCATCATAAATGCTCCCTGGATTATGCAAGACGATGACGCCTGTGCCTGCTGGTGTGGTCAGGTACCCTTGCAGGTCGTCTAGCACGCAGACCACGCTGATGTAAACGGTTTTGAATGGTCTAACGTGACACTTGGGTGCCTCTCACCTCCATTAAACATGCCTGGAGTAGAGTGGCATTCATCATTTGGTTTCTCAGGGCATTGTTCACAATGTAGCGGTCATCAGCATGGGATGTGGCCAAAGCACGTCCACTTCTATGCGTTTCTGTAACTCTTACAGTCTCTTGGTATCTCTGTTGTAACCTGCTGATTACATTCTGTTACACTCTGAGCTCAGCGGCCACGTCCGTCTGAGAACGTCCTGTTTGAAGCATTGCAATGGCTAGGTACTGTTGATCCATTGTTAGGTGTCTTCTTTGTCTCATGATGTCACAATGTGAACTGATGAGGACGACTATTTAAACACCAGCTGTCATTGAACCAAGACATTTATTGGTCAATTCGAGGATCAAATACCTTTTGTGACTTTTGCCGTTAAGCTCTTCGTTAGAGAACAGCAACATGTGCAAAGAGTACTGAAACATTTAACAGTTGGACAGGTGCATTCAAAAGCTTAGAGAAGGTCACATTAAGTTCCCCCGACCTGTTGGGCGTGACCCACCTTCTTAGGTCCCATCCTATAAGCAGATATCCGACTCGACGGAGGCTCCTCTCTCCTCCTCCAATAAAAACCATGGATCGTTGCCTTAGTTGTCAAGTCATTGTTTTCTGGCTCCAATTTGAGCTGCACTCCTTCTTCCTCAGCTGCCTCCAGTTCGAAGAAGAGCTCTACTGCCTGCTCCACAGTAATCAATTGCCTCATTGTTTCACAATTGCCATTTTCGCTCCAATCTCACAAAACCAACCAAACTCTAACCGTAGACACTACACTAGATCACTATACACTAACTAAACAATCACAATTTCACAACTTACTGAAATTTCGAAACGTAATTTTGCTCCTATCTCGGTCTCTCTATCGGCGCCGTCAGTCCCACAAATTTCGCTTTTCTGGTAGCAACCAAATTCCGCGGTTAGCGATTATGATATTTGATTGATTAACGTGGTGCATCTTTCTACCATTAGGACAGGGGTTGTTGTGTTTTTGTTTTTTTTCTGTGAAAAGATAATTTTTCTGGTGTCTATGAGACGCACACACTTATTCAAACATATTCAGAAAAAATATGGTGTAAATACTTAGAACTCTGGTTTTACATGGCCTATCCAGATCATTTAAAACCTGATATATAGTTTGAGGGCCACATTTTCAACACAAGTTGAAACAGCGACTCATCGAGGGTCCGGATTGCTTCTACAACATATTTAGTCAGCGACGTAATTTTGACGCGCCCGCAATGGACTCCAGAGTGTTAAGGATCATGGGTCATTTCGCAGAGATGCCTCATAAGGAGATGAGGTTAAAGCAGAAACAAAATGAGCTGAGTGAGGCTGCTAAGGTGCTTCCATGTTACATTCTTTATAGTGGGGGTTATAACAATTCAACCGGTTGTATAGCAAGGTATGTTGTTGTATAGTTACTATATTTAAAGAGTTATCAAATTGTATGTTCATATGGCTTTCATATGGGTTTTACTTATTCAAGGTAGTTTCTTCAGGTCCTCCCACTGTGCCATGATTTACATAAATAACTTAAGTTGTAGAGCAGTTGTTCGAAAGCTTTTGGAGGTAAAGGTGTTCTTCATTTGCTCCAGGAAGGGAAGACCATCTTACACTCCTAACACTCACCTGTTTGTGCCTGAAACACACCTGGCAGGTCAGCTGATCGTGGCCTTTGGGTCTTCACCTTTAGGTCATCATCGTATGGGTCTGAAACAAGCAAGATGGATGAGTTATTAATCTAAGGTTTCCTGAAATATTCCCTGAAGTGACTATGTTTGAGAATTTCTCAATGTGTGATTTAGGTAGTGCAAGGCTGTATTAACATTTATTCTTTTTCAGAGAATGTGAGTTTGTCAGCATACACCCCCATTTTTGTACATTTGTGGAGGTCAAAATAGGCAAGTTTCAATACATCAGAATCATGACTTGGCAAAATAAAAATTTAAACACCTACATTTTCTTGGCTTACATTTAATAGCAGAAAATTAAAGGGGCGTGATGGTTCGACGCACGATTTTCTGACTTAGAAGAGAGACTGTCAAATTAGTGTAATTTGTGGAAATCAAGGAAAAGGTAATTCTGAGAAACTCTGGCTTTAAAACACAACATGAAAGCCACACAAATACTATGTTGATATTCTGCAACAAACACAGAATTATTTAAACTATACAAGTTCAAATCCTAACATAAATTAACAGACAATATCACGAAAGCAAAACTTTGGCCTGTTATACAAGCAGTTTGATGTATGTATTGAACGTGTATGTTGGGAATATGCTGTTCACAACGTTTAGTAAATAGTGTAGAGGTCTGGTTTTTCTCAGTTGGTAAAAACACATAGCTGCATGAGCCAAGGCTGTTCTGTGTGGTGCAAATTGATTTGTAGGCTTAGCTTCACAAGCACAAGGCTTAATCAACTCCCACTGCAGGGGAAACAATCTTTGATTGGGTAGATCTTCTTCACTTTATCACTTCTTGCCAGTGGGATATTTTGCAGAAGTTGCATTTATAAAAACAAATAAACACAAAAAAAAGCAAAGACCAAAAGCTCAATGTCTGAGGTACTCTATCCACTACACAGATTACAGCGAGCATAAATTATTGACGGTAATATTGTCAAGGATTGTCTATATTAAAGGTTTGATCTAAGGAGGAATACATACATGATAATAGATCCTCAATGACCTTCAAAAAACACTAAAGAAAATATGTTGTAATTTTGCTGACATATATATTATTTTGTCATCACCTCTGTATCAATATGACTGTACAAAAGGTACATGTCAGGTAAAATCATTATTACTTCAGTCCCTAAATTAATTGTCCAACTCTTTTCCCATTATTTATTTGTTTTTGTTGTGTATCATTATCAGCAAGACCAACTTTAATACATGTATTTTTTAACATCTAAGGTATTCATACCTCTTGCAAATTAAGGTCCAACAAAATGGAAAAGAATAAGGCACTGCTAAAGTCCTATTACTACAGTAACCCAGGCAACAAGTCCACATGAACAGATTGTAGGAAATATGTATTTTTCTTCTTCAGTACATATAGTCTAAGCTATCAGCAAAATATCTAGTAGCTC
This sequence comes from Orestias chungarensis, assembly GCA_032876305.1. Classification (NCBI taxonomy): domain Eukaryota; kingdom Metazoa; phylum Chordata; class Actinopteri; order Cyprinodontiformes; family Cyprinodontidae; genus Orestias; species Orestias chungarensis. Next base: position 2,721,237 of record JAVLVB010001216.1, on the reverse strand, counting down.
CAACATCCGCAAAGTACAATAGCTTTCAAAATAAATATTCGGGAAATACATCAGATGACAGGTGAGACTAAAGTAGAATCTCCTAGGCTAGACCAGAGATTAAGGCGTCTCCTGGACGATGAGAGTCGAGCAGTGCAATCCCTACTAAGTCACTGTTTTGTAATCTTAAAGCCGCTAAATGTATTTTTTTTTAAGTTGAACCCACTGTTGGTTAGGAGAGATGGGAGTTCAGTGAAGCAGCACTGGTGAGTGATGGCTAAAATATAATGGCTCCTGAGAGCTACTTTTCCATTTTATTGTTTTTGTTTTCTCATTGCTCTGTTTCTTGCTTTTTGTCTTTCTAGCTCAGAGGGGGATTTAGATGGATGTTGGAGCAGAGTTTGCCACAATTGAAAGAGAGGATCAATATTTACAAACCCTTTTGCGCATTGACCTTTCATAAACTCCAAAATACTGTTTAACTTTTTGGGCTATACTTTAGTGGACAGATCATCACTACATGAAGCTGTCCCATCCCTTCGATGCCCACGTTATGCACCAGATTTTTCCAACAATGTCAAGGACAATTTATCCTCGGAATGTTCTGCAAGAAGAGTGATAACTTTGTCAAAGCAAACTGAAGTATGACAAAAACAATTTACTGTGATCACATACTCTTAAGCAGTAGACATTAAGCTGATTAAGTCTATTAAGATGTTTGAGTAAATTCAATTCTGAGTCAGCTGAATATATAAATTGTGAATTAGCTTTAATACAGGTGATATAAAGAAGCAGGCTTGATGGTGAAAGAGGTCTAATTAAATCAAGGACCTCTAATCCTGTTCCTTTTAACCCCCTATTCAGCGAATTGTTCTGGAATGCAGATATTGATGCAATTACACTGAATTAAAGGGTAAAAGTTAATTTAATAATTTTTCTGCTAAATTTGTCTGTTCAACTTGGGCACAGAATCTTTAAATTACTAAAGTGCTGCTCATGTAATTCATGGGTGTCGGTAAACATGCTGTAAGTTATTACAAGAGTGTATTTCCATTTGGCAGGGTACAGAGGCAAATATGATAGTTTTGGACATGACTGTAATCCAATTGTTAACTCTGATAATGAATTTAAAACAGATTTAAAGGTAAAACACTATGATAAGGTAGCTGCCCTGTCAAAATTAAACGTAATTATCCCATTCATTTCATGCTGAAGATTCTAGCTTATCAAGAAAAGAACAAGGTTTAAGAGTAAAGTCATAATATTATTCATCAAAATGTATTTGAGCAGGGAAACTATGTTTAAGTACATAAAGTAGTTGTTAATTTGATGCCATGGATCACACACCTGGGAGTAACCGAAAGACAATAATTTTCACATTTCTCAAAGTACTGAGCAAGGTGGAGGAGAAGCAATTATTTTTCCTTCTGATTTATTCGTTAATTCTAGGCTTTACAATAGCTATAGTTCTTGTGAACATCTAACCCTTAACCTTCCTCATCCAAATGCTGAAGAACTAAAACAAATTTTGTTTGCTATTTTGTATCATCGATCAGGAAAATACTTTGAATTTCTAAATTTGATCTTGCACATAAGACCCTACCCCTACCCACTTCTGTTGCCATACAATAGACCATGTGCCGATATACATCACTGAGTAGGAAAAGGTAACAGTAATGCCCCATATCCCTATATGGTCTAAACATTTTTAATAAGCTTTGAGTTTATGTTAACTGAGTACTCCAAACATGAGAGAAGATTTCATTGTACTAGATTTTTAACAGAGAATGCTGTTACAACTTTTAAAGAAAATGTGGGCTCCTGGTTAATTGAACAATGTACTTTGAATCAGAATATAAGGAAATTGGAGAGAAAATGGCAATATTCATTTGTGTAAGAGTCCTATTTAACATGGAAAAAACTGTCTACTGGTGTACATTCACATGTACCATTCACAATTCATACATATAATCATAAAACCTATTTTTCATCTGTTTTCATCTGTAATAGTTCTGTTTCATTTAAAAGTATTCTTGTTGTTTATTTTACTCTTAAAGGCTTCTGTATGTTTTCATTATCCTCCTATTTTCTTTGGCTTAGTTGTTTGGTGTGTAAATTCACTTCCTTCGCCCTCCCTAACTGCTTAAGTTCATGTTTCTCCAAGGCTGCAGGGCATTCAGTCAATTACACAAACCTGTTTCTTGGTCAAGTAATCATTGTCCTAGTATTTAAGCTCCCTGTTTTTAACCACTCTACAACTGAATAATCTGGTTCCGGTTGTTTCTGGCTGCTATTGTTTTGTGTTTTTGCAAATCATTGGTTTTAGATACTCCGTTTGTTTATATTGTGCTCATATTACAATATATTTTTGGTGTAATGTAGTTTGACATGTCATAATAGTCTCAAATAAAAAAGTTATTTTATTGATTCATACATGCTAAAATTTAAATAGTTAGATTTTGTTTACATTTTTTAGCAACCATTTAACTTTTTAAAAATGTGCTATGTGTAATACTAGGGTAAATAGTGTTCCTTAATGCACATGGACTGATGTAAAATGATTTTCAGAACCAGGTATATATTTATATATATATATATATATATATATATATATATATATATATAAAAAAAAAAATTCTTTCTGAAATAAAATAAATCAATCTGCTGGTCTAACTCTTGCTTCATAGATGTTCAAAAAGAGTTTATTAATTCATTGAAATTTAATGGGTTACCTGGTGTTTGATGATCATTTGTTATTTTCAGTAACTTGGAATCCATAACTGAAGATCCACATTTTAAAAACCATCCTTGCCCAGCTCTTCTTTTTAACAATGTTTATCTTTTTTTTATTGTTGGTATATATTAAACGTTAAGAGTGAGAAAAAAGTAAAACCCAAAAAGCAAACACAACCACAAAATGAAATAGATACAGCACCAAAGCTTGAATTTATATGAGCAAGACATATCTTATGATACACACAAATCATACAATACCTAATAAACACAGGTCATGAATAAAGCTCCATTGTAAAGCAGTTTTGAGCCTGTATAAAGTCACCCCTTGAGTCAGAATTAAGGACTTAGGTCTGTTGGGAATACAATGCATGTATGACAAGTTCTTTTATATTAGTATTGTCAAAAACGTTTTGTTAAGTGGCAAAAATAAATCAGACAGCACATATTTACTATTTATTTTATTGATGATCCTGTAGTGTTTATGTTTGAATGCAAACTCTCTGAACACAAAGAATCAGACAAATACACACATTTTTTTTTTCTTAGCTGTATATCAAATCTGAGCTTATAGCATTCCGGTTGCTGTCCATTTACTCCAGGGTCCGTCTGGGAGAGTCTAAACTGATAGAAGTGCACCATAATGGACTTTTTATAAGCCACTGGATAGACATACCCACTCCATCTTTCACTCTTTCTCACTCCTGCTCCAACCAGATTTAACTTCTCTCTTCATATCTGCTGCTGAGGCAAAAAGGTTAGAGCAGACACTCCATTGCCTGACTGTGAGGAACCTTATGTCATTTCATGCCTTCAGAAAGGATTCAGAATCTAGTTTAGATTGTCTAACTGAAAAACCCCCAGAAATAAATACTTTTATTTTTATCATCTCTCTCTGTCTTAAACTAAAAAATATGACCTCAGAAAAAAAAAAAAAAAAGCATAAATTATAAGCTTGTGCATAGGCAGTGCACATCTCTATTCTTTGCTCCAGCTACCTGCCTGTTATTGTAAGTCATTAAACCATATGAACAGTGTGAAAGAAAATAGATGTTTTCAAAAACGGAACCACAGCATCACAGACACTTACCTTGGCCTCCCAGTGCTTTTTATGTTGAAAAGCAAAACGGTAAATAATTCTATTATATCTGCATAGACCATGAAATAAAAAAGCAAATAAGGATTCAAGGATTCAAGGATTCTTTATTATCATTCTACATACATGATGGTACATGAAGTGGAACGAAATTACGTACTCACGGTACTATTCCACCCAAGAGCTAATATTAAAATAGATAAAATAAGTTAAAAAAATGAAATAAAATTAAAATAAATAAAATCGAAGTAAAGTAAGTAAAATAAATAAAATAGGTATATACGGTGTTAAAGTGCGTGTATTGTAGTCCGTGCAGTGGTTTGTTCAGGATGAGTTCAATAGTCTCACAGCTTCAGGAATGAAGCTGTTTCTGAGACGGGTTGTTCTACACTTGATGCTCCGCAGCCTCCTGCCTGAGG
>JAVLVB010001216.1:2691498-2704994 GCA_032876305.1 Orestias chungarensis | reverse complement strand
ATATATATATATATATATATATATATATATATATATATATATATATATATATATATATATATATATATATGTGTGTGTTTTAAATCAACCAAAAGCCTTGTCTTTAGAGATTCCCATCATTTATCACTCTGGCAAGAAACAAAGTACTTTTTTGTCAATAAAAAAGAAAACAAAGCTGAAACTCACACTCACACACAAGGATAAAACATATATTTAAAATATCTTCTCGAGTTTTTGTTATCATAGCAACACGAGAAGTGTTTTTGAGTTTGTCGTGGGCGTGTTTAAATCCATGCTTGCACTGTGTGCAGGTGCTTTGTGAATGATGGCCTTGCTAAACTGCTGGGAAAAGAAACGCTGGTTTACTATGGGTTTGATTCATCACTGACGTTGGGGAGAAGTGGGGGGATTTGCATAGTAGACAGACTAAGGGCAGATCTGTGCTCTTGTTAGCATGGTGCCAACATACTTAATCTGCTTCTCTCGCAGGCTATCTGCCCTTGTGCCATAATCTCAAAGTGCTCTTGAGGAGACACACACATGTAATGTAGGAGTCTTTGCTGTTTAGAAGAATCACTAGTCACTCTTTACAGTGCAATGCTGTAAAAAAATTGTGACAGATTTTTTTTTCTGTTTTTGTGTGAAACACAAATCTTTAATACTAGATAAACATAACATGAGACAATCCAAAAATGTTTTAAATGGTTATTTATTTATTAAAAGAAAGATAACCGAACCAAGCCTGCACAGTGGAGCAGTGGGTAAAAGTGTTGCCATGCAGCAGGAAGGCTCCGAGTTCAATTCCACCTTGGGTCTTAAGTCTTTCTGCAAGGAGTTTGCATGTTCTCCCTGTGCATGCGTGGGTTCTCTCTGGGTACTCCGGCTTCCTCCCACATTCCAAAATAAAACATGACTGTTAGGCTGATTGGGCACTCTAAATTGTCCTTAGGTGTGAGTGTTTGTATGAATGGTTGTTTGTCCTGTATTTCTCTGTGTTTCCCTGCGATAGACTGGCGACCTGTACAGTGTATTTAAACTGGAGATAGGCGCCAGCAGACCGACCCGACCCCAATAGGGACAAGGGTGTGCAGAAAATGGATGGATGGATGGATAACTGAACCAACCAGACCCTACATAAAAATGTAATTAATCCCATTAAATCAACAATTAGCTGTGACTATCATTTTGCTAACCCTTTTGCTTAGTTACATTTCACTGCCCTTTTAACAATGAGTTGTACATGAAGTGTAGAATGAAGAAATAAATGTTTGTTTTGTTTAGTTTTTTTATTGTATACTGTACCACTGCAAAGTCCAACAGATTCTTTTCTTTCTCAATGTGTAAAGAACTTTGTTAGAAATTTCTTGGGATTGGTGTCAATTGTAATGGATGAAGAAATGTGACTGACAGGAAAAAAGGGGGTAGATTGGTGTGGAAAAAACATATAAAGGGGAAGAGGATTATAACAAATAATATAGGGGAGAGAGAATGATTCAGAGGATGACATACAACACTTTAGAAATCAAATTAGGTACCTGTCAAAAGACAGAGTAAAAAGACAGACAGAAAAAAAAAAGATTCTTGGATCTTTAATAGAACCCATCTAATAACGGAAAGTATGCTAACCGCCACTTACATTAATTGGAGTAAAACAAATTTGGGAAAACCAATTTTAAGGCTTTACAAGTCATTTAAAATAAGTTGCTAAAACACAATACAGCAATGAAACCTGGAGGTGTTCACCCCAGGAAAATTAACGCAAAAGTCATCATGCAGAAGTCCCCCATTGTTATGTAAAAACATCAATGCTAACTACTGCAAACAGTTGATAACAGCTTTTTCCACTAATAATTAACCCAAATACATTTAACAGTAATTGTATGCTTGCTTTTCTAATATATTTGACAATCTGAAACATATACGTTTGGCAAAAACCCAGAAAGTATTTAAAGACCTGTATGTTTCACCTGCTGCACCCCTGAATCTCTTTTTATGTCTCTCCCTGACCGGTTTGCTGCAGTCCTTTTGGGGACAGAGCTTGTTATAGAGGACATGCTGACGAGTGCCGATCAATGCTAACTCCCAAACCGCAGCATCGGTCTGGGAGCTGCGACAATGTCTATGTGTGTGTGTGCGCGTGTGTGTATACTTGCTGTACATTTGGGACTATGTACTTGCATATCTACTGGTTTCTAAGCAAGATGTTTTGCACCCAGCACAAACACCTGCAGGTGCTGCTGTCATTCATTTCCCTCATGCCCTTGAGAGTGTCAGCTCTTATTGAGCGGGTGTGCGTTTGTGTGGGCACACATGCTTGTGATGGATTTAGATATCAGTTTATGTAGGATTATATAGACAGCTTACACAGCTTTGTTTTTGTCTGTGAATATTTTACCATTGTATGAACAAAAGAATTTCAACGCAGCTGTGCACAAGTGACAGTGGTAGAAATGTGGCTTTGTGCCAAGTGTGTTAGCATAAACATAAATTATACTTAAGGGTGGCCTTAACAGTGGGGGTCCTCTATATGAGAAATCTTCCCAATATTTTTATTTTATTTTTTTAAATGGCCATCATTTGTATGCTTGATCATGTTAAAGTGAAAAAGGACTGCGACAACATGAAAGTTCTTGCAGCAAGGAAAGAGACACAATGAGACCAAGATGGTGACTGTGAGTGTTTGTTCTTTTCTGAGTATTAAATCCGCCATGGAAAACTGCTGGACTGTGACAATAGGCTTATTACTGCTAGTGTGTCGATAAATCCCAAGCCCATTTATTTCCTGCAAGAGCGAGAAAGCATACCTCGCTTTATGTCCCTTACTGAACAAAACGGCAAGGTGCTTTTTTTTCTATCCACTTATTTCACCAGTTATTTATATATTAATGTGTTCATGCATCATAAACTTGTTATCCAAGGCCTGGAAGGATCGTGAGCAATATATTTGAATTGTTTGTGGCTGCCCTAACTTTTATTCCTGTGGAAGATTTACAATTCTCTTAAATAAAACCTCTTCTCATTTGCATGTAACCATTAAGGTGGCTTAATAAAACATTAAGCAAAACAGTAGGTGATTAAGTCAACTTCTTCCAACACGGCATTAGATGCAATTTTTATGCAAATGACTGTATTCAGTCCCTCCTCCACCTAGTCAAATAAAAAAGGCAATAAAACACTAAAGCACCTGGTACACCAACATTTATTTATTTGAAAAAAGGCTGAGATCATTAATTCAAAGTTTTGCGGACAATTATTAACACATTTATTTGAATGGCAAAACAGAGTCAGAGAAACCTACTGTATTGTTTAAGACAATCTTTCTATTGGAAGTGAGTTTTCATTGCTTTCTCTTCTTTTATCATTGGCTTCACTTTGACCATCACAGTTGCTGAGCCATATAAAAACATCAAATCAAATCCAAAGTATATCAAGGGATCAACAGAATGTTTCACTTAGGCTTTTATGAATACTTTCTGATGTATCAGAGTTTAAAAAACATAAATAGTTCAGTCTAACCATCGATAGAGTTTCGAACACCACCCCCCCTGAAAAAAAACTAAAAAACTATGAATCCAATTTGCATGAATATCCAGGGTCTTCATTCAATTCATCCACTTTGATAATATTTTGTTTTTAGTTTTTTTTTCTGTTTCCTTCATTTCATTTGAAAAAAATCAGAGCTGTGCATGCCTTAACCTTTTTTCAAAACTTAAAAACACATTCAAAGAAGCATTGCAATTATGCTTCACTGATAAATATCATCTGCATTGCACTGAAAGGGACATTGCAATTACGCTTCACTGATAAATATCATCTGCATTGCACTGAAAGGGACATACCTTTTTTTTGGGAGATTGAAAAAAAAGTTTTATCAAACAGTGCTTATAATTGCAAAAATAGATCAGAAAGTTAACTCACATTTCTGCTTCATGTGTTTAAGCTTATGTTTTTTCTCTTTACCATTTAAACAAAAAGAGAACCCAGGAAATTCACTGTTATTATTTATAATTATTGGATTAATTTGAAATGTACATAAGTTGTGGTTCTTTTTATTCTACATTTAATATCATTTGTTTATTCGTTTTTGAACTCAAAATGATTAAGTGGTTCTATTATAACTAAAGGATGAACTTGGGACTAAAAATGGCAAATGAAATTAAAGTAATTAGTGTCAATCAAATTTGATCAGATTTATAGGAAGCATTTAATAATTCGCAATGAGCAAGTTTTTACATTCAATATTAGTTTAAGCCACATTTCAATGAATCTGGTAACAAAACATTAGTTTTATTGGAGTAATATCATATTTTCTACACTAACAGATTCTTTTGTCTAAACAGGCCAAGATTTTGACCAATGTAGATTTTTTTTCCCCTGGAAGGACTTCAACCTATGAGCACTCAGTCCTTGTCCTCGAGTTTCTTACTAAAGACTCCCACAAATCCAAAAGTGCTGTTGATTCAGGTTTTTATACTCGGAGCATTTTGTTTCATCCATATTCAGCAATTATGATTTGTTTTGTGTGCTGCAGCATATTTTCCTACTCAGTGTTTTTTTAAATAGCCTTATTTAAAATTAAGTACAAATCTTTAAATGAACAGCTGAACACAAAATCACTGGCATTTTTTGTAGGTTTATTGGTTACCCTACCCTGACAGATATTTTACTTTATATTACAAATCCTCTTTTGCTGTATTTTTTGTAATACTGCCAGATGGTGCCTCATTTTTGTGTTTACTTCCCTTTAGAAGGATTATTTGTATTTAAATATAACTAGATGTCGCTGTGTGTAAGTATGCTGCATTTTCTACAGTCTTTTTCTTCAGATACTGTGACTAGTTGGTTGAGTGGACACTGGCGCGCTTTGCTACCGTTGCTCATCATCCTATCGTCTGACTTTTTTGGGGGATTCTTGCCTTAATGTGGATTAATCACTCTCACATCTGGTTTTCGCATGTATGGTATATCATGTCACTCCTCGTGGAACCGTGTTCAGCCATTCTATGATACTCATCTGCTGAGCTGCCAGGACTGTGCTGGCATCTCCTCTTTATGCTGCACCTTCACCTGGATGTTGTTTTTTCTGCCCCACTGGACATACACACACCGTGGGTCTCGATGGAGTTTCCTGGTCAAAACCCATCCTCTCCATCTGGACTGATGAACGTAAAACTGCCAGGAACGCGAACCGGACCACAGATCTCAACATGCTAGCTAGCGTCGTCAGGTCACTTAACCAGGATGCTAACTCCACCTCTGTCAACCTCGGACTGCTCAACATCTGTTCTCTCACAGACAAAGGGCAACTCATCCAGGATCTCCTCTCCAACCATAAGTTTGACTTTCTCTGCCTGACAGTAACTTGGCCACTACCTAAGGGAAACCACTCCACCTGGCTTTGTCTACGTCTGTCAGCCCCGCGGCTCCGGTCGCCGGAGCAGATTCACAATAATCCATCACAATAACTGGAAAGTGTCACGAGTGCCAACTGTTCGCTCATTTGAAAGCATTGTATGTAAAGTTTCTGGAACAACTACCATCTACCATTATTGCTACAGTTTATCGCCCCCTAAGCCTCACAACCTTTTTAAAAAAATTTTTTATTGCTCTCTCAACAAATGTTATCTTATTGAGTGATTTTAATATTCATATTGACAACACTAAACTTGCACTCACCAATGTTTTTTTTTTTTTCTTTTCTTTATACTATCTGGACAGTTCTGGTTTTAGTCAATTTGTTGATTTTACCACCCATGTTAAAGGGCATACCCTGGACTTGATTTTTTCGCTCTGGACTCAGCCCTTCTGGCTGTAAAGCAGATAAACTCTCCTTCAATGACCAGTCTCTGTTGTTCAATATTTCAATGTGTGTTTCATTCACCAAGGCAGCCTGGCTCATCTCCTTTCTGAACATCAAAGACATTAATGTAGATTCTCTCCCCACAACTGTTTGCTCCATTTTGAATTTGAAAATCTTAGGACGCTTGATCAAGTCACCAATCTATACAATAGTCATTTGACCCATATTCTTAATTCTTTTGCTGCAGTGAAAACGCAATCTGTTACCTTTACTCATTGCACTCCCTTGTGCACTCCTGAACTCTAATCTATTAAATCCAAATGTGGTCAACTTGAACGGCTTCATAAAATATCTGGTCTGACTGTCCACAAGGAAATGCACTTTTTTCACTCCATACAATATTGGCATGCACCAGACATAATGACTCGAGCAGAGGTGGTTGCGTGAAAGTAATACTGGTTTATTTCAAGAGATGTATAATGAACTGAACATAAACAGAGACAAAGTGATGCGGAACTGATCTGGGATGACGCGGAACCAAAACTAGAAGGTAAACAAATTGATAACTATGTCTGAAAGCGGGAACTACGAAACGTGAAAGAAGAAAACAATAGACATAAACAAAGCAGCAGATGAACACAGGATGAGAAAATAAACAAACAAACAAATAACAACAATGAGAAATGCGAGGGGAACCAGAGGCAACGAAGGAGCAAAACCATAAAGAAAATAACTTAGACGGGAACAGAGGAGAATGATGGAGGAAGAGAGAGAACCAGCCTTGAGAGTCAAGCGAGCAGAGAGAAAGCTTACTGGGGGATGGTGAAGATTGGCAGAAGATGGAGTTCAGATACAACGAGGTGAGGTATGACAATTATAAGACTTTAATTTCCAAACTAAATCAGCTTACTATTCTGCCATCATTTTTTCTAATAACTAAACTACCAAGATCTTGTTTTCACTGTTAAACAATAGTTTTCATCCCCCCCCCGTTCCTTTACCCTCTCACCTCTATTCAGATGATGCCTTTAAATCTCTCATGTTCTTTTTTGATTATAAAATTAGAAAAAATTAATCAGCGACGTTGCCCTGCATCTACCACTCCCCCTCTCCTCAACTCCGCTTTTTCTTTCTTTCTGCTTGAAATAGTCAATCTTATCAAGAAATCTAAGTCATCCACATGTTCATTAGATCCTTTTCCAACGGCTGTTGTTACACTTTGCCTTTATTAACTTCTTCCAATTGTCTCTGCCATCATTCACTCCTCTCTTTCTTTTGGAATTGTGCCTACTTACTTCAAAACTGCAGTTGTTACCATCATCAAAAATCACAGACTAGATCCAAACCATTTCAATAATCTCCTTCCTATTTCCAACCGTCCATTCATCTCCAAAATTTTTGAAAAAAATCTGGCATCTCAACTCCATCTTCTTTTAACCAAGAATAATCTGTACAAATAGTTCCAGTCTGGTTTTGTTCTGGATTTTTCGGTCACAGCACAGAAACTGCTTTACTCAGAATCACCAACACCTCGTCGGAGGCTATTCTCTCTTCTCTTCTCTCTCTCCTCCTCCATAAAAAAACACGGATCGTCCCTTTAGCTGTAAAAGTCACCGCCTTCTGGCTCCAATTTGCGCTTCGCCCCGTTTTGCTCGGCTGCCTCCAGCTCAAAGTTGAGCTCAACTGCCCGCTCCACATTTATCAATCGCCTCATTATTTTAGTTTGCAAAACCAACCAAACTATAACCCAAGACACTAAACTAGACCACTACATACTAACTAAACACTCACTTTATTTTATTTTATTGTTTTTTGTCTATTTGAAAAGCTAATTTTTCCTGTGTCTGAGACGCTCACACAGGCTGAACACACGCTGAACATATTCAGAAAAAAAGATGGTGTAAATACTTAATCAGAACTCTGGTTTTAAACGGCCTATCAACACAATTTAAAAAACTGATATATAGCTTGCGGTCCCCACTTTCTACACAAGTTGGAACAGCGACTGCATTTTGCTGTTTTGCCATGTTTAGTCGGCGACGTAATTTTGACGCGCGGACGCGACAACGGACTCCAGCGGGTTAAATCACTCAAGTCCATCTATCCCCTGTGGCCTCTGTTGTGCCCCAGTGCCTTGTTTTGGGACCGCTTCTTTTTATCATCCATCTTCCGTAAAATTAACATCCACTTCCATTGTTTTGCTGATGATACCCAGCTCTTCCTCTTCACTTCACCTTATTCTTCGCTCCCACCTTCCTCCCTTACTTCCTGCCTAGCAGAAATAAAGTCCTGGTTCACATCAAACCTCCTTAAATTCAACAGTTATAAAACTAAATTTCTACTCATCAGCACTAAATCAACTCTCTCTGAAGGCAATAACTTCTCCCTTCACCGCATTCTATCATTCAACTCTCATATTAATGATATCACAGGGTCTGCATTTTTCCAACATCGTAACATCAACCGATTTCGTCCATTTATTTCCCTGCACTCGACTTCCATCCTGGTCCACAGTCCGGTCATTTCTAAATATTGATTACTGTAATTTTCTTCTGGTGTGCCTCAAATATCAATCTGTAAACTTAAAATGGTTCAAAACACTTCTACTCGCATCGTGACTAAAACGGTCTTGTTTCATCACATCACTCCAGTTCTACAGCAACTTCTTTGTCTTCCTGTCTCAGTTAGACGGACAAATTTAAAATCCTGTTGTACACATTTAAGGCCATTTACAACCTGCCCCTCCCTATCTGTTTGATCTTCTACGGATCACTCTGGAACGTTCCTCCTCCTGACATCCGTAATATTGACAGTCATCTCTTCTTCAAAGCTGAACTGAAAACTCATCACTCACAAGTTATCCTTCTCCCTTTAATGGCTATATGTTATTTGTGTTCCTGTGTTCTTGATTTGGAGGAGGTTAGAATTTTTGACCTGGAAGGCTAGGTTTCAGAATACAGCTGGAGATTGTCTAAGACTTATCTTGCAAGCAAAGAGCCATGTAGTAGTCAAATGGAAAGATGAATATTGAAGTGGGAAGCACACGGGCCGCTTCCAGCAGGTACATGGCAAATATACATACAGTATGAAGACGTCGCCCAAGGTACTCTTTCCCCTCTTTGCTAAACTCATGGGGCAAAGCTTTCCTTGTCTTGTAATGATTTGTAAATAAGGCCTCCTTGCCCAGGGGTATACTTAATTGCCACACACTGTCTGGTGATGGTAACTTGCACTGACGATGAGAGCACGAGGCAGAGAGAGAGAAGAGGATGCAGTGGTTGGACTTGATTTAACTTTGACTTAGCAAGGGCAGGAGTGACTGTCACTCATAGCTCAGCATGACACAGCCTGTTTGCCAGTGATGTTTAGAGACAAGATGGTGGGGGTGGGGGGGTTAATGTAAGATACTCAGAGCAGATGCCAGCACACCAGACCCCTTTGTGCTTCTCTTTGTCACATACACATCAGCAAACACATCCACCTTGATGTCAGGCGTTTGTATAGTTAGTGTGCTACCAGAATAGACTGCAATAAACACCCGGTTCCTCCCTCTGCTGAAGGCTTAATGGTTTTTATGCTATGTACATCAACTTATGTAGAATTTTTGTGCATTAAAAGGCTCCTGAAGGTTTGCACTAGTTTCTAAGCTCAGCCTCTGGAGAACCGAAGGTGATTTTAAAATTCTACATCTATTTGGTATTGTTAAGCACACATATGAAAGAACCCAACCCTGCAAATGAAACCAACAGATTCAAGCTGTTGCCCAATCTAAAAGTATAATTGTTGAGACAATGAGAGGAAATAACAACTAGTCAAATTTCGTAGTAGTGAACTACAACCAGAGTGTAGGTTAAGTTTTAAAAAGAAAAATAAATAAATATGGAAAGTACGTTTTTTAAATGACAGCATTTAAACTTTTAATCAGGTGATAAAAAATGTAGAATAAATGCAGGCAAAATAAAAAAAAAACATAATGTTTTTTTTTTTTTATTGACTTTTAAAACTGATAAAATGGCTTTTTAAAATCAAATGTAGCCTATTTGTAAAGGCAAACAAACTAGGCCTCTTGCTACAAGTCATAACTTCAGAGGTTAATACAGAATGGTGCACAATTGTATATTTCTTAAAAAATCCCATGGGTTTTGCAAAAAAAGGCCAAAATAATTTCAATGGACTGACCCAGAGAACCCATTAGCTTCTCTTTGGTATATCTTTAACCTAAATTAATAGCTTTCATGAGACTAAACCTAACATGGAATCGGTCCAAGATCGGCTCACAGGGCTACCTAAAAAATCGACACTAGATTTTATTATTTTTTTTTAGTTTTTGTTTTTCTTATCAAGTAGTTTTATTTTTGCATTCATCCCAACCTCCCACTCACCTGTAGTTAGGTTGTCCACAGATCCACTTTTGTGAGATTATCCCTTACTTTTGTCGACAAATCAAAAACAGTACACTACATATAAAAATGAAATTGGATTATGAACTTCACAAAGACATTTTAACAGATAAAGGGCTGGAAATAAGTAATAATAAATGCATGCAGATAACTTAAAAGAATCCTAATGAAAAGTAACATTTCTTTATTCCAGGATACCACAACCAATGACCCTGATCTCTTTGCGATTTTTTCCCCCCCGTCTGTCTATCTACACAAAGCAAGCACTTTTAAGAACAACATGCTTTTACAGCCTTGGGCAATTATAAATGCCTTATCAGATACAGAATATAAAGGATGATGTATAAGTGTCCATAAAAGCTGAGCTTTAAAAACACCTAATTCTTCCATGCTCTTAACAATTACCATGAGGGAGTATAAAAGTCTCCCTTCTTTCCCCACCTGTTTCACACTGCTTTTACTTTGCTCATGATAGATATATATGTCTTTCTTGGATAACTTTATTCATCAGAGTAACAGTGCGTATCACGCAAAGTTTTTGAAAATCCTTGATCATCATAGTTTGGAAAACCTAAACAACTGGCATCCATTACATTAATCTTTGCAATTAATTGCTTTTACACTTGAATAAATCTATTTAACTACATTTAAATAAACATAAATGTTACACAAAACATAATTATAACTAATAATCTTTAAAGTCTTTATATTATGTTAGCATTAGTAGCTTTTCATTTTAGATGAAGGCAATTTAATCACGTTGTTTGTTTTGGTATTGGTATATTTAGGACACAAAAATATAACTTATTATAGGGCCTTGGCTTTGGGGTTTACAAAATGAAAAATATTAAAACATATGTATACACTCATGCATACTTATAAACAACCATGCAGGGGAAAAAAACTTGTTGCATCATGCATGTTATTACTAATCTTTTTGTCTGTGTTTGTGACATGTATATCTGCTTCAACAATCAATATTTAATATGTATTTGCAATTACAAGTTTCCTGAAGGACGTTAACCTAAAAAAAAAAACGTATTTTCTATATATTTCTACACTGGAATGTCACAGCATATTCGATATATATTTTACAGGTTCAAGGGATGTACTAGTGAATAAGAACAAAGAATACTAGTGACACCTGTTTATACACTGCTAAAAAAAGGGAACACTTAAACAACACAAGATAAGTAAATCAAACTTCTTTGAAATCAAACTGTCCAATTAGAAAGCAACAACAATTGACAATCAATTTCACACGCTGTTGTGCAAATGGAAAAGATAACAAGTGCAAATATTTGGCAATTTGCAACACACACGCAATAAAAGAGTGGTTCTGCAGGTGGGAACCACAGACCACTTCTCAGTACCTATGCTTTCTGGCTGATGATTGTCTCCTTTGAATGTCTCCTTTGAATTTTGGTGGTGCTTTCACACTCGTGGTAGCATGAGACTCTAGAACCCACACAAGTTTGTCAGGTAGTGCAGCTCATCCAGGGTGACACATCAATACTAGCTGTGGCAAGAAGGTTTGCTGTGTCTGTCAGCGTACTGTCCAGAGCTTGGAGGCTCTACCAGAAGACAGGCCAGTACACAAGGAGAAACGGAGGAGGCTGAGGAAGGGCAACAAACCAGCAGCAGGACTGCTACCTCCGTCTTTGTGCGAGGAACAGGAGCACTCTCAGAGCCCTGCAAAATTTCCTCCTGCAGGCCACAAATGTACATGTGTCAGTACAAAGGTTTAGAAACCAACTCCATGAGGAAGGTATGAGGGCCCGACGTCCAAAAATGGGGGCTGTGCTCACAGCCCAAAACCATGCAGGACGCTTGTCATTTGCCAGAGAACACCAGGATTGGCAAATTCGACACTGGCGCCCTGTGGTCTTCACAGATGAAAGCAGGTTAACACTGAGCAAAAGTGAAATACATGACATACATGAGTCTGTAGACCCCGTGGAGGGTGATCTGCTGCTAGCAACATCCCTCAGCATGACTGGTTTAGCAGTGAGTCAGCAATAGTGTAGGGTGGCATTTCTTTGGAGCGGCACGCAGCCCTCCATGTGCTCGCCAGAGGAAGCCTGACTGCTATTAGTTACCAAGATGAGATCCTCAGACCCCTTGTGAGACCATATACTGGTGCGGTTGACCCTCTGTTCCTCCTAATTCCCCAGACCTGAATCCGATTGAGCACATCTGGGACATCATTACTCATTACATCCACCAACGTCTTGATGCATCAAAGACTGTACAGCAGTTGGCGGATGCTTTAGGAGACCATCTCCCGTCTCTTCAGGAGCATGCCCAGGCGTTGTAGGGAGGTCATACAGGCACGTGGAGGCAACACACAATACTGATCCTCATTTTAGATTGTTTTAAGGACAAAACATCCAAATTAGATCCGCCTGTGGTGTGTTTTTCCACTTTAATTATTTGTGTGACTCCAAATCCAGGCCTCCATTGGTCATTAAATTTGATTTCCATTGATATTTTTATTTGATTTTCCTGTCACCACATTCAAATTTGTACATAACAACGTATTCAATGAGAATATTTCATTCATTCAGATCTAGGATTTGTTATTTTGGTGTTCCCTTTATTATTATTTTTTGAGCAGAGTAATTATCTTACAATAAATGAATATTTATCTTTTTTGTATATTAGTTTTGAACAAAACAATAAAAGCTATAGAACCAAAGAAATATGAATTTTTAGGGCTTGCTGTTTCCTTGCGGTTATAAATATGAAGTGACAAACAAGCCCATTTCACCATTGGCTTTTAGAATGAGCAAAGACCCAAATTCATCTTGCAGGTATGTTAAGTGAACAGGATTGTAACAGAGGTTAATGAAAATACCTCTGTTGGAGAACTACAGCAATGTTTTGCCTGACAAAGGCTATATGGTAACAATTAGATGGTATTTAAACATAAAATTTAAATTTGGGAACAAAGGTAAAACACATATATAAAAAATTTAAATTACTTGGTCAATGTAGTTGACCAAGTAATTGCAGTCAGTTGGGACAAAGATTTACTTTTCTCTACAATGAAACCAGATTTATGGTGGAGGACCTGTGATGCTATGTGACATTACACCTCTATAGTGTTAAGTTATTTAAGTTTTTCTATAGTTATGCTGCTATAGGTTTAGACTGCTGGAGGACAATCTGACCACTTCTCTCTCTGCTACTTTCTTCCTTTGTCCAATCTACTTAGTTACCGTTATTTCAACCTTGTTAACCTTTTGTTTTCTCTTAGTGTTCTTCTCTCCACAGTAACCACACCTGGCCTGGCG
>JAVLVB010001216.1:2664543-2691398 GCA_032876305.1 Orestias chungarensis | reverse complement strand
TGATTCCAGAGGAGTGAATGCTGCAAGTCAATGACTCGATGCAATCTGCTGGGGTTCCTTAGATTGGAAACTTTTTCAAATTGATTTGTTAGAATGTATCCTTGATTTTAATTGATTTTTTGTAAAGTGCCTTGAGACGACACCTGTTGTAAATTGGCGCTATATAAATAAACTGATTCTTGATTCTTGATTCTTTTCACAAGGTGCCAAAAAAATTTGCAGGCACAGTAGAAATCCATCAAACAATATTGAAGGTGAAATCAACCAAATAAACTATTCTGCCTGTTGTATTTTATCTAGGATCGGTAAATGTTCTCCTTATCAACATTTTATTTGTAATAAAAGAGGTTTAGCATGCCTCCAAATTAAGGACAATAAAACAAGATTTTTTTTTTCAAATTGTTTTAAGTGAAAACAAAATTGTCAAGGGAACTAGTACAAGCTTCTTAATATTGATGAAAGATTAATCAAGAAATAATTTACTACTAAATGTTACTGAAACAACACCAAAAAATTGTTTGGTAAATGTCCAACAATTGTGATACTGGTGTTATAAAAAACAAACACAAAAAGCAGAATTTCTTAATATGAAATATCTATTTTTTTCATACTTGTCATAATTGTACTAATATATAACGTAATTGAAATGGCAGATTTTGGTTATCAATTGTTAACGCATAATTCATAGGGAGTGAATACTTGTGAACGAAAGGTAAGCGTTTTCGTGTGTTTGTGTGCCCTCTTGGAAATCTTTCCTTGGCGTATTCGAATAAATTGCCTTGTCTATCATCGAAGGCTGTCCCTGGAAAACAGATTCTCCTCACGTCAAGCCAGATGAACACAAATGAGGTCCCATGAGAAGACAATTCATGGGAAAGAGTGTCCCCGTTGCACATATCATGAAGGACATGGTAAGGGTTAGGAGGAAGTGTGGGTGATGGACAGGGCTTAAAGCAAGCCATATATAGGCAGAGTCCTGTATTTTCCTAGAACTTGCACTAAGGAAAAAGCATGAATATATACCTCATCATTCTGTAATGTAAAAACAAAAAAAAAAATCCGCCATGCCCCTTTCTGTTTGGTATCAACAACTTCCTTTTGTCTGTCGCATTACCTCTTTGCTGGTAATAATTACATTAGCTCACCTCTGAAAATGGATAAAAGGTGCACCCACAGCACAACCAGAGGCTCGTAAGATAACCAGCCGTTTATCAACCTGAATGATTCTTAGGTACCACTGCACCACGATCTACTGCCTCCACCAGCACTAAATCCCCTGTAGTGTAGAAATATTTTCGGCTCTACACGATCCGAATTGGTAGCACCCATTATGCGCATTTTTCTGTGAAACTGAAAGCATGATGAAAGTGACTGCAGAGGGCTCATGTGTCGAGCTAGTCAGCACATGGGTCACAGACTTGAATTTGCATGATTGAATGCTAAGCACACCACATACACAAAACATTTGTTAATACAGAACCCTCCACTACTGTTACCATATTCAATGCATTTGGATTTTCATGTAATAAATGAACACAAAGATGTTGGACTTTGTTGTTGTTCTGCTGGACAGAAAACACTCACCTCAGACTCAGGTTTTTTGCAGTTTCTAACATGATTTCTTCTAGTATTTCCCAAAATTGAGCTCATACATTACCAGTTAACTCTGGCCAGTGTGAAAATCCAAGTAAATGTGCCGTCACTACCATTTTACCACTGTGATGCCATGTATAAGGCAAAATAGTTTATTCCAAACAGCAGTTTAGTTACAACACTAATCTATGTCGGTCTATCATTAGAGGGGTTTTTTGTGCACAATTTTAAATCTGCAAAGCTTAGACAAAAAAGAAAATCTCTGGATAGCAATAAAGAGAAAAATATAATTTATTACCATGTTTTATGAGAAATAATAATATTAAATGTACTGCTGTCTTTAAGCTGTAAGGTTAACAGCAATGCATTGAAGTTAGAGACAGATAATTTATTGTGTTTGCTCACAAAAAATCTCCCCAGGGCATGCTTGTCAGTGGGGAAGCAGTATTGTATTTTACTTTTATCCCTAATGCATATTATTGAGGAGAGCCAAAGCGCTTGGAGGGGTTTAGCACCCACATGCATTTCTCTTTTTTTTTCTTTATTTGGTAATACTGATTTCTAAAGCCTTTTGGGCGTACTTGATGCCTTAAACCCTAATTGAAATCTACTTCTGTGGTTCAAAATAATCCAAAAGCTCAGACTCAGCCTGCTGCCTACAGAGAGTTTGCAGGTTTCTGCTCGGTAAGGTGGTGGAATTACACAGCGGTTTAGACCTGTCTTCCTCAGGAAATTGTGACACAAAGAAAAACAATATTTTTTTTTCCCACAGGTGAACCATATTTCAGTCTCCACACATGGCTGCTTAAATCACACTTGCTCCAAACTGGATGTCACTACTTTTGTTCACACTGAATTTCATCCTTGCCAAAACACTGACACATTAGGTATATGTGTGAGCAATCAGTGAGCAAAGTCAGACAAAAACATACACATATAATGGTATCTCTTTTTATTTATTTTTTTATGTTCCATAGACATGGGTTTAGTCAAAATGTCAACTTTGTCACAGAGAGTTGCCTGGCTTGACAGCAGAACATTTTTAGATCTGCATGCAATTGTAACTTGAAAACAAATACTTACGGTTGCACACATGCAGACGTCCAACCCCTCCTCCTCCTCCTACACACCTACAAACACGCACACACACATGCGCGCGTATCTAAAAATGTAAGCCATTTACAATTGTGTCATATCACTGAGGACACAGGTGCACTGTGAGACGCCCGTCTATTTTCTGCAGTTAATCGATCATATGAACTCAGTGGAGCCTGACTGGGAGTCAGTGGCCCAGAGAGTGATATAGACTGTAGGAGTGTGTGTCTGTGAGTATGTGTGCTGTTGCAACGTATCTCTGCATTCCATTATTATGGAATTGCTCTACATCCACTCAAAGACTACTAGAGCCTTTTTAGACACATTGCAGCCCTCAGGCTTTTTACCCGTCCCTTCTTTCACTCGCATCATATACACTCACAGTGGCTCTCCTATTTTACATATCCACATAAATGCATATGCAATCTCAAAAGCCTCGTGTGCACTTGCAGATCTCTGGAGGGTTAGCTAACCAAATCATGTTCGCTTCATCTCCTCAAATGTCGTTCCAGGCTTCAACTCTCGATCTAAGATCTCCTGCCTTTCTCTGTATGTAGCCATTCACTGTTTACGTGACGCCATTTTATTTTTTTCTGTTTTGTTGCTGGACACAGGTGCTGTTCATGTGCTGGTGCTGTTCAGCGTCAACCCTTGCACTTTATGCTTTCCTCTCCACCAGTTAAAACCCTTGGGATCCGAAAGGTGTGTGGAGCCTGCATACAATACCCGATCACCCACTGTCCGATGGACTGAGTGATGTTATGACCTTGCTGTGAATAATTCAATGTTTTTAAAGGGATTGTTTTGTAAAGGGGAAAAACAAAGAAAATGTCATTCATCATCCAGACTAGACCGAAGGGGGATTTATTTTAGCATCATGCAAATTGCGTCTTGTGCAGGTAAAAAAACTTTTAACATCCCCATAGCGACGCCCTAATGGTGTAGAAATACGTTCTTTTTTTTTTTTTTTTTTTGATTACGGTAAGTTGTGTTGTTGCATTACAGAGTTACTCAAAGCCTTAATATATGAGGCAGTTCTTAGACATTGAATGTGAGGCAGATTGTTGATATGCCTCTTAAAAAACAAACAAAAAAAAACATGAAAAATGTTGCATCAAAATAAAGTTATTTTTGAAAGGGAGATATTGAAGCTCAGCAACAGTTTGCTTAAGTGTGTGGAACATATGGAGCTCTTTGCCACTAGTTGGATAAAATGTATTTTACTGAAACTGCTAGCTTTTGCCTTTTAATTTTGCAAACATTTTAGATGGAACTACATACTTTAAAACGGTAGTCTAGGAGTCATGTTCTGCAACCACTTTATTTCAATCCAGCTTGTCTGAGCTTGTGTTTAGTATATAATATATATATATATATATATATATATATATATATATATATATATATGTGATGTGTAGTTTTAGGCTTTTTAGGTTTTATTTTTTATTTTTTGGTATTAGGCTGGTATTCCTGAAGTGCAAATCTATTGCAGCAAGCACTTTAGGCTAAGATCTCGGCAGCGCAAAGTGAAACTGGGCAAAGGGGTCCATTTAATGGAATTTACGCACCATAGTTTCAGTTTACTTTGATTTATAACATTTTTAATGGCATCAACAGGAAATTGGCCCATGTGCTGAAAACCAATCCTTTTTGATACGAGGCGACCTGTGCAGAAACCAGGCAAGGATGAGGGTAAGTTTGTGTATGTATGTGTGCGCATAGGGACGTCTTCTGGAGCATAAAGAGGCTCAGTGCTGAGTGAGAGAGCTACAGCTGAAGAGCAGAGAATACTAATTCTGCTGCCACAGTCACCCTGAGTAGTCCTTTGAACACACAAAAATACACACAAAACACACTTTATATAATTTCAGTCTTTTTAGCAAAACGATCTCCACAGCAACTGTATTTAAGAGCATACAATTACTCTTTGTCTAAAGCATTGGGCCCGTTTGTGGACTTCCATTTTTCATTATGTCTATGTGTGTTTTGGTAAAAGTCTTATCAAAAACACCTGTATGCACCAAGAGCTAAAAAGGTATGAAAAAAAAAGAAATCTCTTATCCATGCTGCTACAGACACAAACAATAAGAATCATACAATTCTCTCTGCTTTAATTAACCAGTGTAGCTACTGGTATTCCACCGGGACAAGATGTGCTGCGTCTGTGGAAGAGAGTCTGAGAAGGTGTTTGCAAGTGAGGGCCACGTGCTAGAGCAATTTGGCCTGAAGAGCACATATCCGAAACCGAATACTAAACACTGCTGTTTTTTTTTCTAGAGGGCCATTTACAGCCATGTCTGTCCGACTTGAAAAATCTCAACAAAAGCAATAAGTATGTACTCCATAACTTTCAAAGCTAGCATTTAGTCAAAACGCTTGTAACTGTCCATGTGTATACTATCTGATAGCTTCAAAATTAAGCTAAACCCTAACAAGATTTAAAATACTATTTAAATACAGTAATTTTACGTTTTTTTTACAATTTTAACTATTTAGGAAATAACAAAAAAATATGTTGTATATACACAAACATCTGTTTTCCTTTTCCCCAATTTTAACTTTATAATCATCTTGATGATAAAAAGGATTCAACATTTCAACAAAAAAAAAAAAAATGAAAAAAAAATAGTTTGTTGGTGTAAAATATTGTTCTTTGTTTGTTTTTCATAAATATATATGAAATATGGATCAGTACATGATGTTTATGAACCAATGTCTTAGTGACCAGTATTTCCCTTTGTGAGTTTCAGGACACCCTGAAATAAATCCTTCTTCCTGTCACAGCAAGTCTGCATTTAGCAAGGGGTTATAATTTCTGCCCCCAGTTTACAACATAAAACACACTACAGCACATATTTCGCAAAACCAAGATTTTTTCACAGGTTGCATTTAGCTTTTGAACAGCAACAGGTTACTTTAATAACCAATTGGTTAGAAACACCAGAGTACAAGTAATGTGAGACCTTGTACATTTTATAAATTCCAAATATTTACAAATTGTGACGTAAAGTAAACAAAGAACCATAGGAATTACATGTTCTACTCCTTCATAAATCAAAAACATTGTGCAATTTAAATTGGTTTATGATTTGTTTTTGTTTTTTTTCCAAAAATAAAGCTCAAATGATAACAGTAGTATTGTTTTGCATCAAGCACCTAACTAGGTTTAAAAAATATAAAAAACACAAGAAAGCTTCCATAGAGCCACAGAACATATACAAATAGACAATTAGCTAATTCATAGATTGTAGTTTTTTTCAAATTCTTTTTCTTTTTTTGCATAATGTCCCTTTTAACTCATGTTAGAATAAAATGAACACAATTACTCAAGTGATGACAGAAACAACTTCAATCAGATCCAAATACTTTAATCCCTTCCACCAAGAGCAGAAGGGATGAAAACCATGCTTTTCACAGCAAAAGCGCTTTCTGTATCTTGGCTCAGATCACAGCTCTAATCTTTTACATCCCATGGTTCTCAATCACAACGACAAAAAAAAGGAAAGACATGTAGCATCTATCATTCATCATTGTGACAGCAGTGCCACTGGTGTGTCCACCTACTCCATATGAGCACACTGGTTTCAATCCATGAGCAGCATAATGAATAAAAAAGTGATAAATACAGATTTAATCATGCATGTGGTTCAATATTTTGTCTTGATTAACTCAAATCTATCAGTCTGCTAAATGTGGCTCCTTTTACCTAGGGTATTTGCTGCTATACTGTTGTATTGTGTTGCATCCCCACTAGAAAATATTTAAATGGCTGCTTTACTATATAAAGTGGAAAGAAAGTGCATAATAGTCAAGGCCTTACAACATAGCTTTGCCAAGAATAAATAATGATCATGTTGAATGTAATAAATTGGTTGTTTTGAGCCAAGTCTTTTTTTTTTAAATGAAATTGAAGGTAGTTTTTTGCAAGAATTCTGGCTCTCACTTAGCAACTACGATGAATTGAGAAAAATAACAAAATCCCAATGGATTTCTAGTCAGACCTAATTTCTAAATTCTTAGACTTTATTTTCTTCAAAAATCTGAATATTACTAGAAGAACTTAATATTTACTGGAAAAGTAAGCATCAACTGTATCTGCAGTTTATAAAATCCATACACAGCGTGAAAAAATCTGTAAAGGCTGGGAATTTGAATTCAGATTATTTCAGACTGTTGGTTGACAGAAAAACAAAGGGATTGAAATTATTATCTTTATTATTAAGATTTTCTCGCCCTTTTTTCCAATGCTTAAAGGGAAGACTTGAATTTTCAACAACAAGACATTCTAAAAGTTCGAAAAAAATCAAATGTATCCGTGCTTCAGGTTGTGACACCTACATATGGTTTCTTAGGTTTGCATCAGAAAATGTGAATGTAAAGAAATTGTGGTCAATGTCTTAAAGTGCAGAAGACATTCATGCAATTGTCAGAGTCAAAAACGTATGCAACTGTTATAAACTTTGTGTTTGACCTGACATACTCTGTCATACGTCAAACTTGAGGATATAGATCAAACAAATGCAAACATGTCAGTGCCTACTTTGGCCTTTACCGCACTGATTGTGTTTCCTTATCTGATTAGAATTAGAGCAAAGGAGCAGAGAGACCGAACTCCCCATTGAAGCAAGGTACATGCATTAACAATACACAGATAAGTGTACATAATGTATGCGCATATATATATATATATGATTTTGTTTCCCATATAATAGGTACTTAGATGCAACACTAATAGTAATTATGATGTGTAATCTATCTAATAAATGTATGTACGGGCAATTTACATTATATTTGTAATGCATGTATGATTGGATGCAGACAAGACCGTTGCTAACACACTAATAGATAGATGCCAATATGGGACTATAACTACTTCTATATCAGTTTTATAGGGACACCAGCATCCGTCAAAGGCATGGTAAGAATCTACCTAACACTTCACAGACTCATAATATACCCTTTTATCATTTCAATCCTTTCTTCAAATTCACAGCACCTAAGGCAGTGACGGCCCGCCAATAACGGTCACTACGCTCTGAGCGCTAGACCCCACTTATCCGTTACGTCACTGACATTGAGGTTTGAAAAAAACAAAAAAACAAACATAGCCACGATGAAGCGGAATTTTCCATCAGGGAACTAAAAACGAAACAAGCAAATTCATGATAATAAACAAAGAGAGCAGCAGTCAGGTAGGCAAGTAAACTTCACCCTCTCTTTATTACAAAACAAAAGCTGCATTTGGCTTCTAATTCCAGGTTCCGATTCGGGTAATGGCTAAAGGGCGATTCCACTTAATTTTACGCTAACTTTGGCATATATAATCTTGTCTAGATAAAAAAACTACAAAACATAAACACTTCAAACCTGGACTGGATTATTCTAAACTAGTTTTAGAATATTTAAAACCAGGTTTTTGATTTGTGAAACCTATGTCTGATTTGTGAAACTTCAATAAAGGCACAGTTTCAGCACTTTTCTAGTATTTGCATCACACTTAAACTGCAGATCCAAAAAAAGTTCTGAAAATGGTGACTTTATTAAAGTTTCACAAATCAGACAAATATTTCAAAAATCAAAAAACTCGTTTTGAATATTGTAAAACTGCTTTAAAATGATCTAGTCCAGGTTTTAAGTGTTAATGTTTCGTAGTTTTGGAGCTGAAGTAGTTCTAGTGTGAAGCAGACACTTAAAAAGTGCTACAACTGGACCTTTTTTTGAAGTTTGAAAAATCACAAACCAGATTTTAAATATTCTAAAACTAGTTTAGAATAATCCAGTGTTAATTTAAAGTGTTTATGTTTTGTAGTTTTTCATCTAGAGAAGATTAAATGTGCCCAAGTTAGCAGAAAATTGAGCGGAATCGCCCTTTAGGCATTTCCAAAATTGGAAGCTGGAAAAGGAAGCCAACTACAGCTTCGCACAGAGACTCAAGCTGTAACTCTAAGAGGCAGGCTTTTATTTATTTTAAAACATGCTTTAGACCACTTTACAAAAAGTAAAGTATAGTCAATTTAAGTGCAGCCAATTTGATGCAGCTAAAGTAAAAGCAGCCTTATTTATATAGTACAGGCGGTTTGCTTAGGTTAATAACCAGCACAGACTCCAGCCAGTCAGCCAGTGGAGGGCCAGCAAAATCTTTATCTGGTACAGGGACAGATGAGCTATATGCACCTTCAGCTGATGAGTCAGGGAATGAAATCTGTTATGATATTATTGATGATTTTGCCTCAAGAAAGTGCTCAAAAAGGGACACTTTGGATGGTAAGTAATTACAAACTGTTATTTCCTAACTAAATGTGTAGACTGACAATCTTATTTTGTGTCCATACGCATCAATTTTTATCATGACTTTTCAGTCATTTGCAAATTACTTCTATTTACCTATTTACTAACCTGTTGTATTTGTACCCTGGTGTAGAGGCTGTTACTGAGGAGAAGGTGGAGCCACTGAGGGGACAGGACAAGTTGATTTTAGTTAGGGGGGCCCCTTGGCATTTTTTTGCACTAAAAAGGTATGCAATCTGATAAACCTGAATTGCTAAATAATATACCAAGAAGGTATCTTGATCAAATACATGAATCACCTAAACAAGCTCTTCAGTGTGGAAGAGCATTTTCTCTACTTCCTAACCTTGGGTGATAGACCGTGCCACTATACAGGGGTTGGACAATGAAACTGAAACACCTGTTTTGAGACCACAATAATTTATTAGTATGGTTTAGGGCCTCCTTTTGTGGACAATAAGGCATTGATTCGTCTTAAGAATCACATATGCAAGCCTTGTATAGTAGTCAGAGGGATTTTAAGCCTTTTCTGACTCGCTCCTCCAAAACACCTCAGTGTGGCTCAATAATATTTAGATATGGTTACTGTGCAGGCCATGGGAAATATTCAATTTCACTTTCATGTTCATCAAATCAATATTTCAGTAGTCTTGCTGTGTTTATTGGTGCATTATCATCCTGGTGCTTTGCACAGCCTTCAGGATACAATGTTTGCCATTGGATGCATATGGTCTTCCAGAATGGTTGGTCGTCTTTGGCAGCTTCTCCACAACATAACCCTCCCGAATGTAGGGAAAACAGTAAAGGTGGACTCATCAGAGAACAATACGTGTTTCACATTGTCCACAGCCCAAGATTGGCGCTCCTTGCACCATTGAAACCAACATTTGGCATTGGCACGAGTGACCAAAGGTTTGGCCATAGCACCCTAGTCGTGTATATTGACCCTGTGGAGCTGTCGACGTACAGTATTGCTGGTAACAGGAGGGTTGAGGTGCACATTTAATTCTGCTTTGATTTGGGCAGCCATGGTTTTACATTTTTTGAATACAATCCCGGTTAGCACGCAAATATCCCTTTCAGACAGCTTCCTCTTGCGTCCACAGGTAATCCTGTTGGATTTGGTTCTTCCTTCTTGGTGGTATGCTAACATTACCCTGGATATCATGGCTCTTGATACATCACAAAGACTTGCTGTCTTAGTCACAAATGCACCATCCTGCAGCAACAATTTCCTGTTCTTTTGAACTTTGGTACGTAACCCATAATGTTCTGTGCATTGTAATATTCTAATTTACCAATGAAACCTCCCACACTAAAATGACTGCTGTTTCAGATTCATTGTTCAATCCCTGTATGTGCCATGGCAGATTCCATGAAAAGCAGGTACAGTTTGCAATTTCCATTGTTTACTATGTATAGTAAATAATAAAAATAATAAGCATTATTAAATAGACGTAGTAATTTATTTTGAATAAAGATTTATTGATCAAACAGCATGGGCAGTCTTGTGTATGTGTCTTTTTTTTAAAAGAAGTTAGGGGGATATTTTTTCAGAAAAAGATGAGCAAGTGGACATATAATGTTGCTACTCTGTAATGTCTATGTAGAGCCTAAGCTTATAAAATTTGAATATCCTATGTATAAACTTAACCTCAAAACCAATCCAACGTTATTTTAACAGATAGCCTGGTGGCAGTGATGGAGGCATATGGTTAAAAGCTTGAGTGCATGCAGTTGTAACTTTTTCTCTTTCTGTAAACAGATTATTTATGTATATTACTTAAGGCACGCAAGAAATTATGTAAATACATGAAGCAATCATTTTGTTTATAAATTGATCATCCGCTTCATGTTCAATTTATTGATGTATAAATGACCATTTGCGCAAATTTGTGCGCATCTTTGCACATCTGATTCATTTCACCCTGTGTAAACAGACTGCTTTATGCACTTGTGCAACACATACACAATAATGTGCTTCCTATAGATGGATATTGTAGGAGCCACACCTCTTGCCCACATGAGGAATCTCTAAAATATAGATCAAAAGGAGTAATTTCTGTCAGGCATTCCTAATCTTTTGATGAGAGGTTTAAAGACTTCCTTTGAACTGCTCCGGTTTTTAATTAAAGGGCAACATGCAAAAGACAAAATTCAAATAACACATTCTCTGTCAAGCAGAGAATTGTGATCTCCCTGGAGAGCCATAAAAATCTAGGATAACAGGAAGAACTTTTCTCATCTGTTTTTCTAAAAATCTGGTAAACAGGTAAACAAAAGCACACATGAGATAAAAGTGCCCTTTAAATATTAATTTGTGGTCAAACATGCCTTGGCCATAAGTCTCAATGCATCATGTGTTAAAGCTGGCCCCGGGCTGACATAAAGGGAGACATGACAGAAAATATGTTATTAATTTACAAAATCATAAACCCTACCTTGTCGGACGTCTCTGGGTGCTATGGCGATTGCATCGTTGGAATGAAGTTCAGTTACACAGCAGTCTTCAGGAACAATGGAGCCATTGCTGAAACTGTGTGGTGTCTCCGGAAGTAGGGGAATCGGTGGCGCCATGATGTTGTGATTAGGACAAATACAGCCTGTTTGCGTCATCCCACAAACTTCCCCGTTAGAAGTCTCCTGTTCCCCATTGTGATCCATGCGTAGACACTCCTCAAACCAACGGCAGAGCATGCCACAGGTAAACTGACTAGAGTTCTCATTGTTAATGAGCAACACTTCTACCAGCCTCTGCTCCACCAATTCCTTTGTTACCTGAGGCTCATCTGCAGCAGGATTTCTTGTCAAACATAGCTGCACAAAGTTTTTATCAAACTGAAGGAAGGAGTAAGGTCTGTCTGAGTTTAAGGGGCTGCCACAGATATCAATGATTTCTTGATCCCTGGCTATTGCTGTTGGTAGATGAAGAGGACAACTTTGATTGGCTAGGTGGTGGTCAAGAGAAAGGAGTATAGGGTGGTGCAATTGGCAGATGACAGGGTTTCGGGTGAAGCGGAGATAGAGGGAGTACTTTGTAGGATCCGGATTTTCCAAGGACCATGAGCAACCTGGTGTCCTGAAGGGAAAAAGCTCCCTTAGGGAGAAAGAACCATAGAGCACCCCTGCAACAAGGCTGGAGCATTGTGAGGAGATGGGTGAGGGGCTCCCTTCTGCCTCTGTCCTGGGTATACTTTCGGCAGCCCCATAGGCAACTTCAGCCAGGGTAGAGAGAGGTGCTAGAGTGAGGGCAGACAGAGCAGCCAGGGCCCCAGCCACAGCCAGGAGGGAGGACAGCACAGACAGACACACCCCACCAGCAGTGTTCATCCTATGACATTCGTCCTGCAGTAGGAGAGAAAAGAGAGAGGATCAACATTACTAGCATCTGTAAATAAAAGTGACAAAATCAACATGACAGACAGAAAAAAAATTCAAATGTTTTATGCAAGTCAATACTAAGGAAGCATGTCGGTTGGCAAATATTTTTTGGAATGATTTGTGCATCGCCCTTGAAGATAACAAAACCAACTTTATGACTGCAGTTTTCCCTAAGTTTTCCAAATGCACAGACACACACAAGAACTGTCAAAAACACAAACACATCCCTGCTGGGCTGGATTAAAAGGGCTGATGACTTGGCTGTTGAGATATGCACTGTGGGGCCTGCTCTACCCTTTCCTGCTGATACGTGTGCAGGAACAGATTTGTGCACAAAAACACACTCTCATGGACACACACTCCCATCCCGCTGAGTAGCTCCCCTAGGGTTCTGGCAAACTATTACCATCACTGACACAGTGAGGGACCGCCAACAGCCTAAGTCTGCACACATAATACTGAAAAAAAGCTCTTTGCATACAATATTTTCCTTGAAACTACTTCAATAGTTACTACTCTTTTGCAAGACTTCCCAAGTATCCTGGCAAACATACAATTTAACAATGTTTTGCGCAGAATGGGACACACTCGCCTCTACACATACCGTCACTTAGAGCTACTGTTATACGTGAAATTCCTAAGTTTTTAAAATGCAGTTCTTATAGGTTTGCCGTGGTTGTTTATTGTTGGTCGACTGAAGACCTAAGGTCACAAATGGAAATATATAAGGTGAATCAATTAGGATTTAAATACATTAAACTACTTTTCTAGACAGGTCTCTGTACTTCTATCTGCTGCATTGCATCACCATGCAATGAGTTGTGCATCAAAATGTTTTTTTTTTGTTTTTTTTTTCCATGCTGCAGAACAAACGTAGGTAAAACAGAAGAAACCAGAAACTCAGCTTGGCTTTACTGAAAGAAGTGGGGCTTTGAGGAAAATAGGTTGGGAACAACTGGCTTAAGGCACCTTCAAATTAGACTTTTGAAAGCCAACCCTTTATTTCCACGTCACAGTTGCGTGCTTCTGGTCTTGGTCATCAAATTTCCCAAAACAAATGTATTTTTTGTTTGTAATGTGAGATCTGTAGTCTAAAAGGTAGGGAGGTAGGTAGTTTAAGAGGTAGGCAAGTGTGTATATATATATATATATATATATATATATATATATATATATATATATATATATATATATATATATATATATATATATATATATATATATATGATAGTGGTTCTGGAGGACATTACCCACATTCATTATTACAGTTAGTAGTTAATATATGCTGATAACTTTTAACATATAAGACATATCCGTAACCTTCACCCATCTTTCTTATCTATGCCTGCTTTACGAAAGTATTAAAAGTCGCTTAGCTAGTAAAAGTTAATAAATAAAATTGCCTGAGAAGATTCTAAGTATGCACACATTCAGGGAATGACCGTTAACATTAGACTGTTAGTGAATGATTGACTAATTACGCTTGAAAGAAACTTTGTGTATATTACCTTCAATGTACATTGTTTTACAAAACAAACACAAATTTTAAACAATCTATCATCATAGCAATATTTTTTAAATAATTAATGTTTATTTATAATAATTAATATTTATTAATTTGACCTGTTATTAATAATTAATAACAGGTCAAAAAGAGCCAACTCTTGGGAGACAATAAGCTGTTCTAATGAGTAGCTGTGACCCAACCCATTTCTAGGACCTTTTACATTGGTGTTTCTTTAACTGATTAATTATTTTAAGCTGACAGCAGAAACCAATTTTATCAAATCTTTTATTCTTATGAAGACACCCAATTAAAAAAGACTGTGTAATATTTTTAAGCTACCTCCCCCACGTATTTAATTAATGATATGCACAGTGTTAACTGAGATTTATACATGTGTTTCAAGGATTGCAAAAAAAGTCTAGAAGATCTAGATAATATATAATAAGATATAACCATGGGTAAGAGATAGCACTAAACAATGATTGTGTTTCTGCTGTAGGTGTGGTAAAATATGGTTAAACTCTAGTAAAGCCAGCCAAAATAAAGAAAGATGGGGAGGATCATTTTAAAAAGCAGCACAACACACTTGTATTACTCACTAATTTGTCATCTCTTGTGGGGTTTTAGGCATTCTGCTGATGTTGACTGAGAGTGATGCATGAGTACAATATGTTTCAATCATGCTCAAGGACGGTTTACTGATATAAAAGTATGTACATAATTATGTCCTTGAAAAGTCACAGGGAAGGTGTTTTAAATTAAACCTTGATCACTATTTAAGTTTTTAACAAAAAAAAATGCATTATTAAAATTGCACTTTATTTTATGCCTTCTTATTCAAGCTGTTACCTAGGATTAAATGGACATGGGCAGAAAGAGAGAATCATCCAGGGCAAATTGATAGACACAGGCTCTCCCCTGCAGTCAAGCCATACAAAAATTGAAAAAACAAAAAGTTTGGGATTAAAATCTATAAAAGTTTCAATCAAACCGCTCTGATATGAGGGAGTCATTAAGAGTCAAGTCAGTGCAAGTTAGTAGTTCAACGCAATCAGCAGGTTTTTTCTGGATAAGTTATCACCTTGTAGAATTTTCAAATTAACTGTATCAACAAGTAGGATCACTGGAGTTCACAAAATTTTAAATTTGTATAATTGGATTGAAATTACTTTTTGTGGTAATTTAAGTCAGATCCATTGCGAATTGATGCTATATATATATATATATATTTTTTTTTTTTTTTTTTGGATGAAGTCTAGGAATTGAATAGTACATGTTAAATCAACATTCAATTTCATCAGAAAACAGTAATTTCTTTTAAATTAAAAAAAACATTGTATTATACCAGTTTGCTTTAAATATTTGTTTCATTACCTTGGCATTGTAATTATCAAACCCCAACAAAAACCCTCATACATGTGACAGTAATAATGGCAGTAATATTAAATTACTACTAAATATGCATCTCTTGTGAAATATGTTAATGGTTAACTGAACTGGACAAGTTTACAGAGCAGGTGGAAGTGCTAAGTTGTTGGGGAATGCTTAATGGGCATTAAATAACTTACAACAAGGTGATCATGAAGGACAAGAGCAGGAAGCTAAACATAGACGAGCTGATCCAAGTAATGGCAATCAACAGGGAAGAACAGGCAGAGCAACAGAGGGACCCAGTGAGGAATCACAGAAATAGTAGGGCTTAAATGTTAGGGAACTTGATTACTGAACAGAAACAGGTGGCTGATTGCTAACAGGGTGCAGCTGAGGGAAGTGACCAAGCAGACAGGCAGGGAGTTTGAAAATGGACGCAGGGGAGCAGTAAACACAGGGAAAATGAAACATACATTTAAAGTTTTAAAGAACAACTACACATAATGAAAAAACAAAAGATCTAACTAACATAATTAGGACTTAACTAATGTAAAACATAAACAAGTCTGCTCAAGTCAAAACCCTTCAGGACCAAGGCTGATCTTAAATAAAAATTAAACAGTAAACCAAAACAGCATGAATTACTGAAAAAAAAAATACCAAGATGTACACAAACACAAATAAACATTTAAAACATTTTAATATATTTTTGTTCATTTTCATATTCTAACACGATTTGGAAATAGCCATCTCGCAGCATGCTGAGAGCTAAGCACGAGTGCATCATGCTACATGGTAAAATAAGTTCAGAGTTCTCTAACTTCAAATCTATTAAAACTAAGGATGTAAAGCTATTAGCATTACAGTTTGTCACAAAATTGTTACATTAAGCAGTTTAGTAGGAATGTGATGTGTTACTGTATATAAAAGAAAGTGTTTCATTGTTTACTGCCACATCTATGCTTAGTTTTACCTCATTCAACCCTTTAAAAATTATTTGCTGCACTAAGACCAAGTTTCAACCTAAACAGAGACTTACGCATGCATAGGCAAAAATATAAACACATTTTATAGATAAAAAAAGTCAAAGGTGTTAGGCAAATTGTTGTTGGGACAATGAAGAATAAATATTCATAAAGGCACATACTGTATAAGAATAGGTCCTAAAGGGCTGCCTTCATGAGGGCATTCTGTCCTACTTCATTTCTAAAACAGCACTTCACTTTGGGCATCCTTAAATATTCATCATCTTGGATGTCTTCTATTTCCCGTTCCACCTTGACATTAATGGTATTACCAAGGATGGCAAGCTTATTCTCTGTCTCTTTCCTTTGCGTGTCTTTTTGGCTTTGGCTTTATTCTTTAAATCACTGACTTGAAAACGTAAGGAACTGTATTTATTATCCGCTACATGCAATTCATGCAAGACCAAACAGGCTAACAACCACAATGTAAAATATTATCAAACCACTTAAGAAAAAGAAAAATGTTTCTAAACAATTCCTTTAAAATCTTTCATGCTACCTTTACAGAAAGACAACAAAAATTGTTTTAATAATTTCAATAACCAACTGCCTTGAGTGTCAGCCATTATATTATTTTTAACGACAAATATATAAAAAAAAAATCTAAAACAAATTCACATTAAATGTGGAATGTTTCCAATGTTACACATGAAAATATTTTAAAAGGTAAAAGATTTACCCACGTCCTTTTTACACGTGAATATTAAATTGCCTGGTTAAAGGAAATTGTCCTTTTTGTAAAACACATTTTCAATTGCACACTTTGTTTTTAAGATGTTTTTAACTTCCTTTCTACAGAATTTGTATATTTTATGGTGACCTAATTTGCGACTACTTATAAAAAGTAAAAACTATTACAGGTGAAATATCTTTTCATTATTTTTGAGATACGTGAATCCTACCTTTTCTTCTATTATTGCCTATTTCTGGAAGTGCCACAGTCTGAGTAGCCTATGGTTTGAAAGCTTAACCAGCTTCTGAAATACCACAGCGGTATGCTGAGAAACCACAAAGCAAGACACTTGCTATGACTGCATACTCGAACGCTCTCAGGTTGTGTTTAGGGATCTCACACTTCAGAGAAAGTAGATGCACTACTGAACTCCCACTGGAGCTTTTCCACTGAGTAAAGTGAAACTGGGGCTGACTCTACATAAACAACTTAAAGTCAAAACTTGTTTATTGCCTCCAATCTTGCTGATATTCAGGTACTATGAATACAGAAATCATTTACTCTTTTTTGATTGTTGATTTTTGATTAGACTTCCCTCAGGCAGGAGGCTGCGGAGCATCAAGTGCAGAACAACCCGTCTAAGAAACAGCTTCATTCCTGAAGCTGTGAGACTCTTGAACTCCACCTAAACAACCACTGCACTGACACTTTATATGGACAATACTCACTGAACATCTTCACCTACCCACACTGGGACACTTTACTCCCTTATATTATGTATATATTATTTATATTTTGTGTATTACATTTTATTTTATTTATAATTACTTTTTTAACTTTATTTTATCTATTTTAGTATTAGCTCTTGGGTGGAACTGGACCGTGAAAAATACAATTTCGTTCCACCTCATGTTCCACATGTGTGAAATGACAATAAAGTCTCCTTGAATTGTGTTGAAAGCAGAAATGGATGAATATAAAAATAACAGCAATTATGCTTTCATAAAAGTACAAATGAGCTAGATTTGAATACACAAAGAAAACAAGTTTAGAGAAATTACATTTTGTTCATATTTATATATATTATTTCTAACCCAATATTGCAGAGCTTAACTTTCACAGGCTGTAAACTGTAGCCCTGTCATTAGATTTTTACTGGTGTTAACTTCTTTATAGGATTCAGTGTACTACATGTACAACATCTTTGCTTTTGAAATGCACCAATATCTAACAATGATACAATTTCTTGTTTATTTTGATTTTGTGGTAGACTAAATAAGTCTCATATGTAAAAGTTTACTGCATCACTTCGGATATGGAGGTTAAAATAACTGATGGGGTGAAAACCTTTACTATCGGGAAATCCTGTCTCGGGTTATCAGTTTGTTATCATCGTTCTGATGTGTCCTTAGGCAACAGGCTATACGTTGGGTTGTAAATCACAGAGTGGTTGTGGATGGACGTGACATGTAGTTTAACATGTTTTGGAGTTGTTAACCAAACTGGAAAGCACCATATAAACAGTTTTAAAAAATACCACAAAGCAATATACATGCAGCTGACAAGCTTTTTAATGTACATCAAGCTTTTTAATGTACATCATGCATTTTAATGGGAAAACCAATGAGTATATGGAAATATTAAAAAGGAAGAAACCTGTCTCTATGGCTCTGGAGAACTACAATCCTTCTGCCAACTGAAGAAAAAAACTTGGGCTTCTGAAGGATTAACAAAAAGTTTTTTTTGTTGGTTTTTTTCCCTTGGACATAGATATGGTCAAATGGAAATCTGTCATATCAGATCTGTGATATACACCGATTAAAAAACAATTACATGGCTCCAAGATGCAACTGACGTTTAATACGTTTAGTTTTATATATGAACTTGTAGAGCTAGATGTGTGTGTTTTTGTTTTTTTTCTAAACTGTAGGATTAAAAAAACAAGTGTGAGATCAACTGACCCACCCCACAACCTCCAACAAAAAAGATAAATAAATAAATACAAAAAATCAAAACCATCCAATTTAACAATTCTCAACAGCCATGTAAGGGACATATCCAAGAAGAGAAAGTCTGCAATCTGATTAGATTGGACTGAAAAATCTTTTTAGGTTCAATGCAAAACAGATTTATTGATGCATTATGTTGTTTCATTTATATATTTTCTCTAACGTCACAATAAAGCCGTTACACGAGTCCTATTGTGGTCTCTACGAACAAATTATACTTCTTAATCTAAGTACCATATCTAAGCTAAGAGCCTTTATGCTTGGAGTTACCCAGAAGGAAAGGTATGAAAGAAGAACGTTCTCTCTATTAAAAGCTGAACGCAAACATATATAGAAGAGTGGGACTGTAAAGACCACTGTTTACGCGGGAAAACATACTGGGGTTGGAGAATGAAACTAAAACACCTGTCATTTTAGTGTAGGTTTCATGGGTAAATTGGACAAGCCTGGTGGCCAATCTTCATTAATTGCCCGTTGCACCAGTAAGAGCAGAGTGTGAAGGCGCAATAAGCAGGGTAAGAGCACAGTTTTGCTCAGAATATTGCAATGCAAACAACATTGTGGGTGACATACCAGAGTTCAAAACAGGACAAATTGTTGGTACCCGTCTTGCTGGCGCATCTGTGACCAAGACAGCGAGTTTTTGTGATGTATCAAGAGCAACGGTATTCAGGGTAATGTTAGCACACCACCAAGAAGGTTGAACCATATCCAACAGGATTAACTGTGGACGGAAGAGGGAGCTGTCTGAAAGGGATGTTCGGGTGCTAACCGGGATTGTATTCAAAAAAATATTAAAACCACTGCTGCCCAAATCTCACCATAATTAAATGTAGACCTCAACTCTCCTGTTTTCAGCAAAACTGTAAGTTGGGAGCTCCACGGGGTCAATATACACGACCGTGTTGCTATAGTATAGCATCTGATTTAACATGGTATACATTTGCGAAGTCCAAAAGTAGTCTGTCCTCATAAAAAATCACTCCAATGCGTCATCAAGCCTGTACTTTTTCACTTTGTCTTATCAGTTATTCATAAATGGTAAATGAGCTGAGTGGATCTCACACTGTGAAAAGAGACAACAGCTTCAAACCCCTTCATCATAAAAAAAAGGCTATTTCTTTTGTCTCTGAGCAACTGCGCATCACATCGTACCCATGAACCCCCTTCATGCACTGACGTCCTTTTAACATG
Source organism: Orestias chungarensis (assembly GCA_032876305.1). Lineage (NCBI taxonomy): Eukaryota > Metazoa > Chordata > Actinopteri > Cyprinodontiformes > Cyprinodontidae > Orestias > Orestias chungarensis. The sequence goes on along the minus strand of JAVLVB010001216.1, from coordinate 2,671,262 downwards.
TGACATATGTGGGGATAGAAGAATAAAGTGCAAGTCATCAAAGTGTGATGACGGTAAAAGCAACAGATGTAATAAGTTAAGGGATAAGTGGATTAAAAAACAGGGGGAATGATTCAAGAGCAAATGTGACATTTCTGGAGATGTGTTTAGAAATGAAATTTTCTAATGTTAAAATGAGGAATTGCTATCCTCTCTTGGAGATTTCTCATTAGGTGTTTTTTATTTATTTATTTAACTCTTTTTACTGAATTGACAGTGTTCTACTTATTCCTGGTTTCCGTTTGAATCCAATCTCCCTAGTTACTCAAACTTGCTTCTCAATCAGCTGCCATGCATTCTGATGATAGTATTCAACATACACTCGTGTGTGCACACTATTTAAGCTTCCGAGTTTCTTTTTTGTGGTTATTTTCCAGTGTGGCTATGCCACATTCTTGTGGATTTTCGCAGAATTTTGATATTTTCAGTTTAAATATTAATTTGATCTCTATCAAGCATCCGCCTCTTCCATGGGTACCCCTAAAACGAGTTTATTCATGTGCTCTCCCTGCCATCCAGCTGAGAGGTCCACTTCCACAAATAAATAGCTTTCAAAATTGTTTTCCCTATAATAAAGTGTAATTGTTTGGGATATAGCTATATAAACCAGCACAGAATGATATGTATCCAAGTGCCAAAAATCATGCTTTTAAAAAGTTGACTACAGTTGCTGGTGTTCATCTAATCAGTAATCATGGTACCTGACTAAATTGTATGCAATCAATAAACTTGCAGTTTTTTAAGTCTATCGTTATGGGCCAGAAACCAGTACAACCAATCTTTATACTTAACCTGCATCGTACAGGGACTTATTTTCTAACATGTGGTACATACAGGAACTAATTTTCCACTTTCCAACATTCAGAAGGTGAGCAAAACTGCTTCATCCAACCATGATACCCTCCACTCCAAACTTTAAACATTACAGGCAAGTGTTGTTGTCATCTTTTAAAACCAGTCATCACCCAATACTTTGCAGTCCACTTGGGTATTTAGAATTTAAATACAGCTGATTGTCCATGGAAACCTTTTTAATGAAATTATAAAAGTAATTATTTTCTCCTAATGCGGAGGTAAGGTTAGGTTTGAAGGTCAGTACCTCATAATTTACAACATAAGAAAGTTGGGGAATGCTTCATATTTCCTGACCATGCACTATATTCTAGATTTAGCAGTTTAGTAAACCTTGGGTTGTGAACATAACACTTTAGACTCATTTTTCCAAGATCTCCCTCTTAGCTAGTGCTGGTAACTACCATCCTTTCTTATAGATTAAGAAAAGGTAGATGTAACCAATTCTATAATGTCAGTTATTAAGCGTTGCTTAATAACTGACATTATAGAATTTCCCATGTAATACAGGGGTAAATTGTATTGCATCTGAAGGATGATCACTGTGTCAGAGCTCATAAAAAATGCTATTTTTTTAGTCTTTGTTTTACAACTGCACTTTAATTATGCAATATACACATAGAGCAAAACAGGGGGCAGAGAGAAAAAGAAAAAAACAACAACAATTAATTCATGACGAGGACATGAACCACTGATAATTATCTTGAGGACTCTTTGTAAAAATTAAATCATTTTAAAATACTTACTGCAGTACAAAGGTATCAGTTATATAAATCCATTTAGTTTCAAGGCTTTTTGTAAATGTTCCTCTGTTTTACTGTGTAAAATTTGTACCTGACCTTCCACCTCAGGCTGGGCAGTGGCACAATTGGTGGAACTACTGTCTTGTAGCAAGATGTCCCATCCCAGGGTCTCCCTGCATAGAGTTTTCATGTTCAAAGTAAATAAAAAGATGGAAACTTCCTATTGTCTATATTTAATTTGCACCAGGTTTGTTTTTGATAGTCAAAACTTCCCTGAAAAATGTAATTAGGCAAAACCTTCTTTGGAGAATGTCTTCACCTACGATCCTAACTAGTTTGCAACTCTCCATACAATCCCCATAGCATGTTGCTGGAAAAACAGAAATTCGCCATAGGGAGGGTATTGGCCTGGTGGTATGCCATGTCTAGTTCCTTTGAATATGATGTCTGGCATTCACACCAAAGAGTTTAATCTTTGTCTAATCAAACCAGAGAATTATGTTTCTCACAGTCAGAGGGTCCTTCCAGAGCTGTTTGTCAAAGCCCAGAGGTGCTGCAATCTGTCTTTTATCAAGGGGTAGTTTGTCTAGCCACTCAAGTAGTGGATTGTTGTAGAGATTGTCCAAACAGAAGGATCTCCTCTCTCCACAAGGGAGTGCTGACAGTCACTATTGGTTCTTCATCACCTCCCTGCTCTCTCAGTTTAGATGGCAATCCAGCTTTGGGAAGGATCCTGGTGGTTTCAAACTTCTCCATTTAATACTTATAGGGACACCTTCTCATTCTGACTCTCAAATCATCAGAAAAAATGATGTATCCTTACCTAGATTTGTGCCGTAAAATAATCCTGCCTCGGAGGTCTACAGACATTTTGATTTCATTCTTGATGTTTGCGCTGTGACATTTAACTTTAGGACCTTGTATAGACAGGTCTGCACCTTTTTAAATCACGTCAAATCAACTGAATTTACAACAGGTAGACTCAATTTAAGGTGTAGAAACATTTCAAGTTTGATGAGAGCGAACAATTTTATTTTGAGTCCAATGGCAAAGCCTGTTAAAACTTTCTACTTTCTATTAATACATATTCAAAAATATATAAAAAGAAAAAAAAAATTCTACATTGTTATTTTGGGGGATTTCAGTATAGATTTTTTGAGGAGATTAATTAATTAATGAATTTAATATGATTTGGAATAAGACAGTTACCAAAAAAGGTGAAGCACCATCATTATTTTCTGGAGGTATATAAATTTAGGATGGAAGAGAGAGAGAGAGAGAGAGAGAGAGAGTTATATTGGTCTGATGTAAAGCTAACTGTCCTTCTAGGGCATGTAAAACATGTTTGGCAAGAGTGAAAGGTTTATCTTACTGACCTGCCTTGCAGTAAATAAATTATTCTAATACACAGAGTGCTAAGCAGGCACTTACTTGGCAAGCCAGGTCGGACTGCGGCTAATATTGTTAATGGCTGTTGGTGAATAACGTAAGACTGTGTTTACCACCACATCCTTTTTAACATGCCGACCTAAGTATAATGTAATTATTTAAAATCTTCCCCTTATAATCCAGAAGAAAGGAATACATTTGGTTTTCAGCATGCCTATAGGGCCCGTTTACACAGGTAACAAATGCAGGATACAGCTCTAAAACACATTCTTGAGAAAAACGTCAACATTATAATTACACAAAAAAAATTTTATTCAATAAGCATTTCAGTTATAAATATATTTTTACAGCGTTACAAACATTACTTTTTTATGTTTCATTTTATGAGGAACATTTCTAATTGGCAGGAAGTGTAGTCTTGATGTGGGTGGAATCAACTCAACAGCAAGCTTTAGACAAGTTAACATGACACGCACAAACAACTTGACTATGTGTGTGGGTTTGCTTATTAACCTATAAAATTTATTTTGAAGACCAACTTATCTGAAGTTACACTAGTTACAATTCCGGATGTGCTTATAAAGAAATTTACAATAGTGTAAAGTGGTAAATAACAGCTTAAATATATATATATATATATATATATATATATATATATATATATATATATATATATATATATATCACTGGCATTCTGCAGAGCTTACATTTGGGAAAAAAAGACAACAACACAGTTTAAACCATCAACCCAAACTATTTGGACAGTAGCAGTTTTAGGCACTGGCGACCCGGGCAGGCGTCCTGCAGCTGCAGGAGTTGCAGTGAAACACGAAGGGGAGGGGTGCGGGGGAAGGTTCCCCTCTGGGTCTCTCCCAAATTGATTGAACAGTACAGGGGTTGGGGGGCGGAGGTCGACTGTATAAACCGGCTAAAGTCAGTCACACCTTGACTTTCTTCAATATAGGCACATTTCAATATTACTATGATATATACAGGTCGATCATTACTGCAAGTTTTTGTTCATGAATTGTAAAAATGGTCAAAGAAAATAGGAAACACAAAGCAATTATGTGAATTGATTTAATCATGACTTCTGATTGTGAGTGACAGTGTTTTGGGGGGGGGGGTTGGAATCTATTGGTCGTTGAGTGCCAAATAAACACAGAGATGGACAGAAAACCATCAGGTGCCCAATTTAGAAAAAGAAATGAAGATAAATGAGCCAAAGATAAAGATATGTTATGAATCTTCATTCATTGATTCATTATGTTAAAAGGTTATATACGTTTGTCAGCTGGGCCGGCTATAAGCTGGGACAAGAGGGGCTTGAACGGATGCCTTGCCCCCTCAAATAAAATCTGTCAAAAAAATTTTTTACTTCTTACTGAGTGTTTACAGTCAGCGGATACCCCTGCCCCTCCCCCCGCTCCCTCTAGTAAATGACCAGCGTTAGACTTTTTGCGAAGAAAAGACAAAGCGGATATTAAAGAAGCAGAAACGCTCCATGAAGTTCATCATAACTGCCTTAGGATGAAATGTGTTGTAAATTCACGCTATATAAATAAACTAAACCTTTAATCTTGTTTTATCACAAGATTGTCCCATAAAATGCGGGTGACAATATTTAGTGGTTTAATATCACTTTCACATAGAATCAGCTTCCTTCAAACCTTTCTTAATATGAAACATTTATTAATAGTTTGCCAGCATATAAACTGATGATGACATGTAAACAAGCTTTTCTCTTTAAATAAGGAAGGTCTTGTTGTTCAGAGAGGGTGTTGTTCTTGGCAGCCATTTTAGTTTAATTGTGTTTTCAGTGTTATGAAAAAAAATGTCTTTGCTTTAGTTACTCAATTATACTACTTTTCCAAATTTGACAGTTTTAACCCATTTTAGTTGACAAAACTGAAATAAAATTGTCGAATTTTAGTAAGAAACAAAAATAGACAGTATAAGTGTTGCCACAGTTCTGTTGACTTTATTATTCCCTATCTTTTTTTAATTTAATATTTAATATTAACTGCTATATTTTGTGTTGTTGTTTGTCTGAGACAACATGTATAATAAACATTGTTTTCAGGTAATAGATTGTGACCTGTATCAGTTTAATGTGATGCCATGAATCCCAGCATACTCTAAGCAAAGCCTATTAGTCACAAACATTATACTATTATACTGACATTATAGCGGAACAAAACTAACTTTGTAATCTGAAGAGTGTGAAAAACTTTAAGCTTATGATGTCTACTTTTGTCTAGACAACAATATGTCTTTTCACCTTTAGTCATCAAAGACCCATAGTTATCTCTTTGTTTCCTTGTTAAAGGGTCATCAACTAAATCATTATGGCTTCTGGACATTATGTCCTTACCTAACATCTTTGGGATTTTGTGGAGTCCGTCATTTTTACCGTAAAGTTATCAAACTGATGAATTGGTGCCTTATCAATAAAACAGCAGGTTGAAATGAATAAATTCAAACTTATTTAATAGAGTAACAACAATGTCCTTTTAAAGTAACAGAACATTGAATTAAATATTGTGTGGTTTAAATTAAATTAGGTACATGGGGATCAAGTTATTATGTAAATATTAAGATTGTAAGGGTAAACGGCTAGGCTTTCAAATTGTTTTTAAACCTAATTTTAACCTCCTATACATTATTTATTCACACTCAAAGCATGTTTGTTTGGAAATATTTGGCTGGAGTTGTTTTTTAGCTAGCAAGAAATGAACTGAAGCTGGAGCAAATCTCAGTGCTGACCTTACGAACATGATCACTCAATGATCTTCACAGGCTAAATTCTGTTTGTTTTTTCCCGCTGATACTAGACATTGCATGTGCATGCAAGACAGTGGGATACTCCAGTTGTTGTTTTTTTTTAATGGGAGGTCTAAATGGTAATGCTTATATGATGATGAATTTGTGGTGTTAGCAGTTTACCACCAGCTAGGGAGGGGAAACAGCAAACCACAAAACGTTTGAGGCAGACAAATAGCAATAGACATAAGCCTGAGCAAACAACTATGGCATGGAGTATGGAATATGACGAGACCTACCTACAGGGCGATAAAGAAACTTGGCAAATACAACAAAGAACTAGAAGAGAGTACTATCTTCCAGCAGAACAATGGCTATAAAAATATGGTCAGAGCTGCAATGTAATGGCTTAGCTCAATCATATTCATATATTTAATTAACCAGGCAATGTCCAAACCAAAAAGAAAATGAAAATCTGTCTAAAGACATGGAAATGTGTGCGCACATATGGTCTCTATAATGTATGACTGAGATGGGGGGGGGGGGCGTGCACAAATTTAGGTGATGGCTAGAACCTTTACAATCAAAACTCAATAAATGTGGTTGCTATGTGAAATCTCTAAGACTGCTGATTGACAGAAAACAAATTTGAGTCAGACATTTATAAATATACGTCCTTTCCATGAAATATTAAGGCTTCTAACTAGGATGTATTAGGCAATAAAGAAAAGCTTTCAAGTACTAAAAACTAAGTGATTTAACAGGGAGGATGTTGCACAGTGAAACGTGCATAAAAAAGTCAAACAAAGCAATAATAAAGTCAAAGTAATTGTGGCCTCAGGATGAGGAATAGAAAGCAGGCGAAAGAAACGTAGACAAAACTTATTGTGTATGTCAACATAAAACTGAAGTTAAGCATTGGAAATTGAGTGC